>BQNB010014497.1:0-75014 GCA_026074375.1 Tanacetum coccineum
TTATAGTAGTGAATTTGATAAATTGCAATTTGAGAGATTTTGTGAACAACATGAAATGTCTTATAACTTGTCGGGCCCGTTTACCTCTCAATCAAATGAGATTGTTGAAAGAACATATCGCAAGTTAAGAAAGATGAGTCGTGCTATGTTAGACGAGCAATCCATTCCACAAAAGTTTTGGTGCCATGCTTTAGATACAGCAACATACATATTTAATAGGGTCTATTTTAGAAAATTCATTAATAAAACACCCTACGAAATCCTTAGAAATAGAAAGCCGCCATTAGAGTATTTTAGAGTATTTGGTTGTAAAGTATTTATACTTAACACTAAATTACATCTCACCAAGTTTGACCCAAAGTCGTACGAAGGTGTTTTTTTAGGATACTCTCAAACTAGTAAAGCATACATAGTGCTTAACAAGGAAAGAATGAGGATTGAGGAATCTCTTAATGTTACCTTTGATGAGAGCTTGCCCGAGACCAAGTCATCTTCTTTGGTAGAAGATGATAAGATTAATAAACCCGAAGTTCAAGATCTCAACGGGTCTCCGTCATTACAAGTTAATGTTCCGGATCAGGGCTATCCTAAGAGTCTAAAAGAAAGTATAGATCACCCAATAAAATAAGTAATTGGTGAGTTAAACGAGAGAACACTTAGGTCTAAGACTAAACAAGCTTAGGATTTTTTGCATGACATTTCCCAAAGTCCAAATTGCACAAGTCTAGTTGAGGTTGTTCATGGTTGACATGCACCATAGGATATCAATTTGAGAGTGTGAGGGGTCAAAAATAAAAGTAGAAGTCTAGAAGTTGTTTGCATACTCTCTTAGAAATAATTGTGCTCTTAAAGCTTATGTGTTTATGTGCTATGTGCTAGGACTTATGTGAAAGGCATGAAAGTTAAGCAACATTTTTGTTTTAACGAGATGAAGGATAAAAGTCAATGCATTATTCAAACTATGGTTGAGATATCTCACATTCTACATGTCAAACCTATATGCTATGAGCAAGAAATTTGATCTACATCTACTTAATATTGTAATAACTATCATCTCACATATTTAAATATGTGAAATTAACATATTCACAATATTGCATGATCTATTCCCCATGATAGACATGAGGGATTAAATAGACAAATTCATTGACAAAATCACTTTGGATCACAACTCATCCTTGTGTTGAAAATGTTGCATTTGTGTCAACTTGTTCATTTTATGTGTTGATTGCATGCTATGTGTATTAGGTAGAAAAGAAAGAAAGATAAGTGAACTTCATGAAAACATAGTAAAATACACAAATAATAAACATGATAATTTAGTTGTCTCATCCGAGAAACTATGAAATAAATTTACCATCCACTATGGTAATTAATATTATCAATGTTGACACAACACATCGATCATAATTCCGAGATATTATGTTTAGCAACTCTTCGCTATTGCATAATGAATTATGTATCCATGCATGCTCAACAAGAAGTAGTTGGAGTCATGAATCACTATACATATAAAATGCTAAACTTTGTATATGATGATATGCAACATAGTACAAAGTCACAATAATCCACATTTGGACACCTCCATGTTTCCAAAATTTTAAATGGTAAGCTAACTCATTTTGGACTTGTACATGTGTATATATTATGTTTTGTTGCCTTTGTTGTCTTATGCTTGCTTGTTGCTAGTTGTAGCCAAGAACACCTTCGAAGGTGATGCTCTTGACCTATGGATCCCCTTCTTAAAACAAGGGGAAGCAACGATCTAGGGGGAGGACATATGATGGTATCGATTCTTATCTTCTACAAAGATATCGACCTTCCGATTAAAGAACAAGTTCCCACCTTTTTGATTTAACAAAAGGGGGACAAGGAAAGCAAAGCCTTGAAAGCTTATATAAAACAAGCAAATTACAGAAGAAGGAAAGCTTACGGAAGCAAAAGAGCTATAGCATACGTGGAGCTATGTAAGACTCAAACTGAAGACAAGTAATGTTCAAGCTTCACCAAATTACAAGGCCAGGATCAAGACTCGAACTTCATCAGCGGCGGTCTTCATCTTCGCTATGTTTGTAATTTTATTTGCTTTCCGAAATATTATTTGTCATCATCAAAAAGAGGGAGATTGTTGGTGCAACATTGACTAGGATCTCCTTTATGTTTTAATGATGACAAACAAACATTCGCAAAATGTAAAATAACAAACGATAGCCTAAATCTGGAAAACAGGATATTCGCCTCTAGCGCGCCACTTGCGAAGTCTGTTTTTATGGATTTAATCTTGTCGGCTTTCCTCTTACCCTACATATGCAAAAACTTCAATAAAGGTATGTATATGATATTTGAGCATTTATGAACACTTCAAATGAGGTTTAGACCTAGAGAGGAGCAAAAACAAATCCTTCTATTTATACATAAAACACAAACTTAAAACCTTTATCAAACGCCTCTAGCCAAGGCTGAAACGTCTTTCTAAACCTAGTATGATCATACTTCTAACATACCATCAAGTAAAAGCATTCATTTGACCTTAATCCGAATCTATGGGGATTCTAATCATATAGCTGGCATTACTCCTGTTTTGGGTCAAAATGAGTCAAAGGTCACTCTGCGTAAATGCATCCTTTCCCGATAATGAGATAATGCTTTAATTATATATGACACATAAGAACTAAGTTTGTTTATCAAGATGATTAGTGATCAAATCCAATGTTGATTATCTTGGATTAAAGTCTAAATGACTAATTGAGTTTGTTGTATTTAGAAGTTAATTACACTTTGACTTTTCTCACTTCCTTACCTTTAAATACAAACTCATTCCTCACATATACATGTCCTCGCTTCTTCTACACACCCCTACAACCTATTCTATTTAATCACTTGTTAAACCTTCTTACCCAACAAGTGATTTCTTTCTTCCATATACACACCAAACACTTTCTTCCTAAACCATCCCATAATCACATATGCCTACTCTTTTCTTTCTTAATGGCAATGTGATTATTCACTCAAATCAATCCTTTGATTTCATCCTTAAACATTATTAAACTCACACTTACCATCCTAATCCTTATTACTTCTTACTAATCCTCTTTAACACATTTCAAACACAAACCACCTACCCACATATAATCCTTCCTCACATAAACCTTCCCAATAATGCCAACTCACATTCCTTACACATGTACTTCTTGTGTACCTTTGTGTTCCCTTTATTCCCTACCAAAGTCTTCCATATCATTTCAAAACATTCTCCACCACATATTCACTATTCATCTTCTTCTTCACATAATTCAAATTACACATACACACACTTCTTCTAAACCTTTGATCAAGACATATCATCAATCCAACTTCCCACACTTCTATCTTCTCAACCATTGGATTGTTTCTCAAACAAACACAACAAACACACTCTCATCTCTACTCTTGATCATGCCATCTCATCAATCCAAACTCCTTTATTCTATTCTTAACCCTTGGATTGATGCTACATCTCAAACAAACACAAACCATCTTTTAAACAGTCTCTACTCACTCACATAACAAACACAACCCTCTCACAACCCTTGATCATGCCACTCTGTTAGAAATACAAAAAAGTCTCGGTCACTTCCAAAATGTTGTTATATAACTAGTAGTTAATATTTGTAACTTAGCAAAGCTAACTGGGTCAACATAAGATACCTCATATATTGACTGCGTCTATGTAAGGGTATAAATACCCTCTCCATGCCTTGGAGAGGGTTGTTGGTTTATTTCATAATACATTTTCCTTTCTCTCTCTAAAGTGCTCCAACCTCCTCCTTCTCTCTCTAGATTTCTTCACATCATTTCATAGATTGTTGTACGTTTGTTATTCTACAATTGGTATCTTTCTCTCTCTAGAAAATTCAAAAAATATGTTTTTCATGACATGTCTTCTGAAAATCGATAATATTTACGGCTTTAGAAATGTCATTCAATAATGATATGAAACTGTAAATAAAGTTCGAGCATAAGTTCGAAACGTTTTCAAAACATGTCATTGGTTTGCTATTATTTTAGATAACAACCCGGTCTTCATTTTAAAGGCAAGTATTTTGCCAAAAAGAAAACTTGACCTCACAACGGAAATTAACTTTCTCGGGTATGAATTACTTAATATTCATACAAAGGCTTGTGTATATTTTGCTACACAACCCGTGTTTTCTTTCAAATAAGTGTACGTGTCAGTGCATTTATTTATGTTAAACAAGAAAAATCTTGTTTTATTGGTGTTGTATCTAAAAAACAATTAATCATCTCAGTTTTTCATTAGCAAAGTGTATTAAAAGAATTTTCTATCACTCAAATAATGTCTACAACTCTTTAAATAGAAAACAGGACATTATTTGAGGGGGAGAAATGTTTAATAATTGCGTAGGTATGCTAGTTTTTTTTGTTAAGTTCATTAATCAGTCGTTCCTTCAAGTCAAAATGTTACGATCGTTGCAATTTCGCAATCAACTGATATGAGAAGTGCGGTTAAAAATGATGTATCATCGAACTCGAAACAACAAGTGCAATTAATAATAAATGATGGCTTTTGATGGCACAAATATGGGCAGAAATTAATGAAAGGGGTCTGAATCCAAGGTACATAACTAAAGTTCTTAGGAGAGACGTTGCCTCCAATGTTATCTCATGGTTTGTCTGAATCCAGAACACAGAAGGTTGTAACATCATGTGGCTTAATATGCATCGCTCCGCATACATTTTTTCTTCAAAAACATTATTAATGACCCACTATTGTACCATTTTATCATAATTCTATGTAAAATAAATACTTACGTCCCAATAAAATAGTACTTAGTAGCAGCTTTTCTCTTTTTAGAAATCTTATCATCTTAAATCTACATACAATTTTTAAAATGGGTTGATTCGGATTGTATGTTATGTAGAATGTATAAAAAAGCATAAAGTATATAGTGAACATTTTCAACAATCAAACTTATAGTCGAGTCGTAAAATGTTTTCATGATGCCCCCCTTTCAAAACAATATAAGTGTGCTTGGAGTCTGTAAGGCTTTTAAAGTGTATTTTTTTATTAAATCTTAAAAGACTTCTTTGATGGTTTTGTTGTTTGTTGTTTGTCGTTTATCGTAGGGCCAGGATCTTATACTTGGTAATATTGGCGCTTCCAGAGCTATAGTGTTAAGAACAACATTGCAGAATCACGAAATGATGAGAGGAAGTCTTTTTCAGCAGTCTTTTGGTTGCATAGTTCGGGTTCAAGACTAGAAAACTCAAATCATCTTATATTAGGTTCGACGTTATCAATTAATTATGGGATCGTGGTGACAAAGGATCTTTTCTTTCGCAGCTATTTCGTTTGGATCTTGTTTTGTTTTTAGTTTGATACCTTTTCTCATAGAACTCCCTTCAATCCAATAAGTCTTTTTCCTGGTTTTATTTTGTGTTTCGAATTCAATCGATATGGGCTCACATAGATCTATGGAAGATGATGTTGCTAAGATATCCATTACTGTGTATGTTACTAATTTTCCCGAATCGATTTCTGCGAAGGAGTTATTTCATTCATGTAAAGTGTACGGTCATGTGGTGGACTCGTTCATACCGAATAAAAGAGCAAAAAATGGTAAGAGATTTGCTTTCGTTCGTTTCATTAATGTGTTTAGCGAAGAAAGAAAGAAAGAGAAGAAAGTAAAAAAAAGACAAAAAGTAAAAAATAAAAAGAAAAAGAAAAAAAGAAAAAAAGAAAGAAAGAAAAGAAAGAAGTATGCTAAAAAATTGCTAAAAGCTGCTAAAAAAACTGTTAAAACTGCTAAAACGCTGCTAAAAAGTGCTAAAACGCTATTAAAAAGTGCTAAAACGCTACTAAAAAGCTTCGATTTTTAAAGTTGTTTTCGGAGAAATTTTTTTGCCCCCTATATATCAAGATCCTGGCTCCGCCACTGCGTGCATCTACCATCTCGTTTATAAACAATACTCAGGTACAAAGAAATGTATGATCTAAGTTCCACTTGAGGTCAAAAACAAAGATATGATGATAGAGAGAAAGAACAAAGAAGAAACAGGTTTCCTCTGGCGTTACTACTCGAGCAAAATCCTCAGAGCTACCAGCTAATAAAAAACATAATAACTTATGCACGAAGTTGGAATGAAATGCAATAGCAGGTTAAAACATCTGAAAAATAAATAGAACAAATTACAAAAATAGCGTAACTACACATATTAAAACCAGTAATTAATACCGAACAGACTTTCCAATTTAGTATTTCAGAAATCTAAATGGACTGGGTCACCTGCCATCATCAACCGTATGGAATATTTCAACAACTATATAAAAGGGTAATAAAGTAAATTCAAAAACCTTCACGGATAGAGTCATGTCATCTTCCAATTTCCAAATGTACATCTAATAGCAAGCAACCAATCTTTATTACCTATATAAATAGATAGAAGTTAGATGGATCACCAACCAAGCTTTCATTAAAACTTGGTTGATTAATTTTTTTCTTTTCAACTATTCATCCAATGGCTAAATTACCAACCATCATTCTCATCTTAACATTGCTATCTACTTGTAATACTTATTCTAATGGATGTTATACGTCGATCATAAGCTTTGGTGACTCATTAGCGGATACAGGAAACTTGAAACAACAATCCACCCATTCACATGTCCAGGCACCCCATTTCTTGTTTCCGCCTTATGGTGAAACGTTTTTTCACAAGCCTACGGGACGTTGCTCTAATGGTCGTCTAATAATCGATTTTCTTGGTAATGCGTTTAAAGATAAGTTTATTTCTTGCTTGACAAGTAACCTTTTGTTTACTATATTGAATGTGTTTTTTTTTTCCTTTTGGAAGCTGAGAGTCTTGGGCTGCCATTGATACCACCGTCTCAAGGTAGCAACACAAGTATGGTTACGGAATTGGGACAAGGAGTGAATTACGCGGTGGCTGGTTCAACAGCGTTGGATTCGTCATTTCATGAAGCGAGAGGAGTTGTGAATACTATGACCAATGCATCTTTGGGAGTTCAGTTGGGGTGGTTCAAAGAATCGTTGCCCTCTACTTGCTCAACGGTTTCAGGTAACCAACATGCACCTATATACTATAGTAACTACGTACTTATCTTTAAAAAGTTACAAGTATACAAAGTAAATAACCACGTATATTAGTACTTGGTTAGATAAATTTCTTCGGATGTTAAAAATACAGATAAATTTCTTCCAATTTCTTCACACATATACTTTTGTTTCTACTTGAAGAAATATTTTTATTAAAATTCTACTCCTATAGAAACAATATACATAAATAAAAGTCAGCTCAAATGTACACAGATATTATTGATATTTGACTGATTAATCTTGGTAGATTAAGTGATTAACAGTAATAACATATCCTGTATAAAATTCTTATACTCGATATGTGATCCTAGTAAATACTATATAGGAATGACAAGCTGAGGATGTACACATCTCTCTTGTCATGGACTCATTGGTATATGAAGTACAATGAGAAAAAATGGACTAGATACTAGATAGTTCGATGAATGTAATAATTCAGAAATTCGATAATGTTTCTATACTAATATGATTAAAGGACAGTTTTACGTATAGTATTTAACTTAACCATACAGAAAGCGTGTATGTTTTGTTTTTCCTGTTTTTGTTAATAGTTATTATTCCTATATATATATGGTATGTGTTCCATTTTTCTTAGCTTTATTTTCCTTCTACTGATTCACCAACGTTATTGTATTTCAATTCTATATTTTGATAAAAACTGTTGACATTCTAGAGTACCGTTATTTTTATTTAGGGTTTTGCTAATATTTGGTCACACAACACATGTTATTGTATATTAATTAAACACATTATTATATTAGAAGATGTATTAAAAAAACATTAATTGAAGTTATAAATGTTTAAACTAAATAAATCTTTTGTTTTGATTAGCTTGAACTTTTATTTTGAATACATCATGTGATCAATGATCTTATGTTAGCCGGACTCGATCTTTCATATATTACATATGTTATTATGTTAAGGTTTCAGTGCATTTGGAATTGAAAGTTGTAAACAATTTTTACGTTATTTTGCAAGCATTATATTTGTTTCTAAAAGTTCTTGAGTGACACAGCTAATTGTTGACATTTTCTAAAACAGAATCTTTATGTTAGCCGAACTAGACGAGTTAGTCAAATCTTATAATGGGTCTACTTCTAATAGTGACGTAGAATAATAAAATAAGTTATTAAAGAGGTAAGAGAAGCTGAGGCGTCATGGTCATGAACCACTTTCATGAACACCAAATATTGCTGCAATATATATACATATGAAACGTGTAGAAAGAAAATTTACAACCATACATGATTCCGTGGTCATATATAATCATAACTTACCAAGTTTAAAGTCAAAGACCATGGAGAGGCACTAAAGGTCATTGTGTGTTAATTTTATCTGATGTTCTGTGTGAAACTCTTCGATTAAATAGTTATGATTTCAACTCCTGCTTAAAATATATAATATAAATTTGTAATGAGATAGTTAAAATTATTGTTTAAAAGAAAGAACATGGAGTGGCGTGCTTGATAATAATGCTACATTCTTATTCCGAAAAGGAAAAGTTTTCCTATAAATGAGAAGAGGAAAAAACTCTATGGACCATATAATTTTAGAACACTTGACGTGTTGATTATGACTGTGAACGAATCGAACGAACACGGACGAGGTTTTTTTCATGTTTGTTCGTTTTGTTTTAACTGGACAAATAAACCGACACACTTGCTTGAACGCACAAAATTTATGGTCCGTGTTCGTTTGTTAAGAAAATAAAGTTATTCGTGTTTAGTCGCTTGAACCGACAAACATAAATGAACGTAAAAAAACATAAAATTTATAACAGTATACATACTATTGTGTGATATAAGTGTTGTTTTGTTTAAATAATATAATGTTAAAAATATATAATAAAACATATACGATATACGAAAATAAACAAATAAATAAATATAAATAAAAGTTAACTAACGTATAACCGAACGTTCACGAATATAAATGAACAAACAAGAATTTTGTTCATGTTTATGCATTTAAGTAAACCAATCGAAAATAACATTCATTTTCGTTCACGTAAATATAACATGTAATGTAACGACTGCGGGGTGTGACCCATCCAACTACTTTTTCAACTAGAAACGCTGTCTTTTAAGTTTTAACTATTGCTTTTGAAAGCACATATGTATGATTACACTAGTTAACATGTACTGTACAAGCATACGTAGATGGTGACTTTTATGTCAACCACACGAATTATAACCCAATTACATGTGTCGAATATTGATGGAGCATGTTCAAAAAGGAACTTTTATGGAGCAATTAATTTCACTAATTAATAAGCCTGAAAATTTAGTTGAAGCCTTTATTAAAGTACTTCGTAATACATAGTAAAACCTAGTGGTGGCAATTTATAACCCCGACACGAAACCCGACATGAATCCGACACGAAAATTAACAGGTTCGGGTTGAGTCTAAATATATATGGGTCGGGTTTGGGTCGACATATCTAACCCGTTTATTAAACAGGTCATATTCGGGTTGGGAATAAATGAAGCGGGTCGACTCGCCAACCCGTTTAAGATTTATTTTCTTAACTTTAAAATTATTTATATTTTATTATACAGGTTAAATGGGTTAACGGGTGGACCCACAAACCCATTTAACGTGTTTTACCCGTGTAATGTGCCAACTTTTGTATATAAAACGGGTTAAATGGGTCAACCCGAAACCCGTTTAACCTATTCAACCCGTGTAACCTATTTAACCCGCCAACCCAAGTATATATACGGGTTAAATGGGTCAGGTTAGGGTTGGCTTAGCTGACCCGATTATTTAAATGGGTCAGGTTCGGGTTGAGGTTTTTTGACCCGCCAACCTGTCAACCCGAGCCCGCCAACCTAAAAAACCGACCCGAATTGCCACCCCTAGTAAAACCATAGCTGTTAAGATCCCAATTTATCTTTTATGATCTTCTAATTTTACCATCTCATTAAGCAAAAACGAGTCGATCCCTCGTAAGATTTTATAAGGCATCGGATCTTTAGAGTATGAATCACGAGCTATCATAAGATCGTAAGATTCTGATCCGATTCGATCATATTTTTACTTAGATTAACTAACTGATCAACTATAATGGATAGGATTTATTAAAGTAAAATAATAAAGCAAATATTGATTATTATAAATGTTTAATAAGAGTACAATATATAGGTTTTTAGATTAGCAAACATGCATCGTTAATCGCCGATTAGATATTTTAGTATTTTAAAGCATTATACGTTGCATTTTCATATTATTGTAATTTTCAGATCTTTTCTTTCATTCTTAAATTTGTTATACAATCAAATTTGAATACGAATTACTAGATAAATAAAACTTTTAAACATTTATGTAGGATGTTACGATCTCAATTCGATTTTACGATTCCGATCTTGCAAAAACGAAAACAATCTATAGTAAGATCTCGATGTTAAGAGCCTTGATTAAAACAACTATTAATTGTTTGAAATTTGTTACATACTACTAATTCCTTCGACTCGTTATCAAGATCATATTAAAATCGTAGCCGCTCGTTTCGTTCATTTCAACAGAGAGGTAGTCGTTCGTTTAAAAAAAACAGAGAGTGTAATTGTAGAATCATTAGCATCTTGCTGGTTGTAAATAAAAAATTGCCCTATCATTTTGCTACTTGTTAATATAAGCTGAGGCATGGTCTCAGGACCACATTTTTGTACTACTCTCTTGAACATCAAATTAATTATAGTGACAAATTCAATGGCTAGTCATGTCAAAGGCATGGATAGTTTAACTATATGATATGTGGACTAAGCATAATGCAAGGTGAAAACTACTTGATGCAATAGCCTAATAGTAGCGTGACTGATTTTTGCTCGATAATATAAGTGAAATTAAAGTATAAGTTATTACAGAATGTAAAAGCACAATTGGACGTTCACTTATTCTCATGGGAGAGATCGGAGGAAATGATTACAATCATGCATTATCTGCCGGAAAATCTATTGATGAGGTCGAAGCATATGTTCCGTTTGTTATTAAGGCCATCATCTCAACTATCAATGTAAGTATGTATAGTTATAAAGAGAATAGCCTGTTTATATTTCTTACTTTACTTCACTCATGAATTAACGAATTATGTTTTCGGATTGTTTAACTTCATGGTTATTGTGGATATACAGGAACTTATTGATCTAGGGGCCGCGACATTTGTTGTACCAGGAAACTTACCAATTGGATGCTCTGCAGCTTATTTGACAATGTTTTACGGCTCTAACAAGGTGCAATATGATAATTCTACTGGCTGCATTATCCGTTTAAACAAATTTGCCGAGTACCACAACACACTTCTACAAACAGAATTAAATCATATTCGAGAGCTTCATCCGGAAGTCAACATCATCTACGCTGACTACTACAATGCTGCCATGCAATGTTTTCATTCTCCAGACAAATATGGTACTTAACATGTCAATTTTAAGATGCAAACTTATAGAGCTTTGAGACTGATACGTGTGTTGATTTATATTTATATTTAGCTAGTAATGTTCAAAGCTTACATGATTTTTTTTATTGTAGGATTCACAAATGGAGCTCTAAAGGCATGTTGCGGAGGTGAAGGACCTTATAACTACAACCTATCTGTAGCATGCGCAGATCCATCATCCACTTCATGTGATGAACCAGATACATATTTTAATTGGGATGGATTACATTTGACAGAAGCATTTGAAATTCTTTGACTTTAATACTTCGTCACTTTAAGAAAGACGTTTTTTTTTACGGTATCAGGTAGAGGCGTCTTGAAACATGTACTTGAGCTTTCATGATGTATTTATGTTTTTTGGTCGGGTATGAGCATGTGGTTATGAATCTTTGAGACATCTGAAATCAGGTACCCTTACCTCCATCTTTAATATCCTGCATTTAAACTAGTTTGCATAAAGCGGAGGGACGAATTATGGCTTGGTCATCACCTGTGTGTTGGTTGGTGGAGTAACCTTTTGAATCCGTTGAGGATACCTGTGATCAGGGTAAATTCAATTTAAGAAGATCTCCTTGACAGGATTTACCAGCAGGAAGTATGAATCTTTCTAACACATATGTATTAGATTCATCAAACTCGGGATGTTTCTTAATTATCGGGAACGTCTCAAACTGACAAACACGATAAGAGATGAACTAGTGAGTTTACCAGTGAGTTACTATCTCACCGATTGAAATAAAATTGATTTGAAAATCAATCGACGTGTCACTTGCTAAAGTGTTTTTGTGACACATCGAGAGTTTTAAGCATTTCAAAGTTCATCAATCATCAATTCATATCCTGGAACAAGTTTGATTCATATAGAATCGCACCATCGTTTCTTTCCAGTTGTCACAAGCTTGATTCGTATAGAATCGCACAAGTCACCTACCATGAGCTTGTTTGATGTTGGCTCAAGTAGGATTTCCATCTTCACTGTGAATACTTAAGTATCACTCGGATGTTCTAGCAAAATCACAAGGATAATGCGTAGGACTCTTTATATATTTCTTGTTATTCACATTGTGTGACTTAGCAAGCATAATTTTGACAAGTGTCCTAATGAGATTTATGGATGATCTCTTTTGGCTCTAGACTCAATAGTGCACTTTGGTTTTAGTGATCGGAGGCTGGAGCAGACTGCCACCTTTTCAATACCAACTAACTCGAAGTGAGAAAGTTGATAGAAATGCGTGTAATCTCCGTGAGAAATGAAACAAAAATCTTTTGAGAGATTCTGAGTGGCTAGGGAGGGTTGTGCATTACATCACTGGGTCCATGATGTTTTGTTTTAAATCGTAAACGTTAAGCTAAATCGCGTAGGCTAAAAATTAGCGTTCAATGTAAATGGGCATCAAACAATTAAATGTTTACATCAAGCAAGGGTTAAGTAATTTTTTTGAGGATAATTATTAACATTGTTTAATTTATTTTTATTGGTTTCGTAAAATTTATTACGTTTTGCGATAGGGTACGTTTAGGCATACCCGAAACCACGTTAATTAATCTACGCTTCAACAAATGCTTATTTTTATTTTCAATAACCAAAGTTTATAAAATTTATCCATGGTTATATCATATGGGATGCCCCATATACAAGAAATAAGCAAGACTTCACAAGTTGCAAGTATACATTTTATATAACAAGACAACACTTACATATTTACTTACACTTTCAAAAGAGCAAGTATAATACTTGCATTTTATTACAAGAAATAAGCTAGATATTTCTTCCTTGATTTCATGGGATCACCTCCATAATAGGGAACACAAGGACACCTAAACCTTACCTAAGGCAAGGTGCAAGTATGGAGTTGCAAGACTTATAAGCATGACTAGTGGTTTTGACCACTAGTCACACCTTTATGCCCATGCCAGCCATCCCTCCCCCTCTCTTGGTCATTATGGTCTTTGTTTTATACACTAGGTTATCTCTTATATCATATATACTTGCAAGTAGTAAGAAAGATAACACATACACTTTAACACTTTACCAAAAATCAAAACCATCCTCCTTTTTCTTCCTTCAAAACCCACGGCATCAAACACCCCTATTATATAATCCATAGTTTGATTTTACAAGACCATACACACATTCATACATCATTCCTATGATAACCTAAGATGTTTTCAAGGGTTGGTTAAAGGTTTACAAGTATTGAAGCAAGTTTTGCAAGATTAGGGTTTTCTAAGAAAACTAGGGTTTTCAAGTGTGCAAGCTTTGGTTTTTAATCTAAACAAGGGTTTAGATTATATTTCTCATCATCATACATCATAAAAAGGTCAACTAAAACCCTTTATGTTCTTACATTTATCCTTATATGCATATGTTAGTTCTATATAGCAAAAATCACCATTTAGGACTTTTAAACATGTAAAAAGAGTTTTTACTTGTGATTCTCATTTTGTACACTTTTACATATGTTATGATGTTGTTAATATTATGATATAATGGAAGTATAAGTGATGTACCATGTTGGTTAAGTATAAAAATGTATATGTACAAATTAGGGTTTTTAAAGTACTGACGGGATATGTTATGTTTTCATGTGATGTTAATAACTTGTAAATCTTGTTAACTTGGACATTTAGACAATATGTGGACTAATAGACATATTTATATGTAAGACATATAATATACTTGGTATAAAATACTTGTGATAATTTACAAAAGTAAAAAGTACATAAAACAAGCTTTATATAAAAGTATACGTATTAAACATAAAGGGGCTGTTTGGATTTCGAATTTCTAACAGTTTGACATTTTATAAAAACAATACGTCTCATAACGATTCCATTATAAAGGAATTGTGGTATTTTAAATTGTTGAAAAGTATGTATAAAACAAGTATATAATTAATTATATAAAAGATACAAAAGGGGCTGTTTGGATTTCGAATTTCATACAGTGGGTTTGACATTTTATAAAGATAATACGTCTCATGACGATTCCAAAACAATAAGAAACGTAATTTTTTGATTAAAAACGAAGAAGTTATGAATTACGCAAGTTTATATACTTAAAATGTATAAAAATATTTTTATAAAACTATTTTTATAAAAAGTTACTGTTCATGACAGAAACATTAATTTTTGTAAACTTCATAAATAAATAGAACTTTCAATTACGAGAACGTGCTCGAAAGAATTACTAAAAACGGAGCTAAAACGAATAAAATACGACGTTTACGATAATTCGAGTTTATAAAAGTAATTTTATAAACTATGAACAGTAAAATTACTGTTCATCAGCAGACCCCACATATTAAAAATGTGATAATTTTGATAACAAAGACGTGGTCGAAGGAATCGCTAAAATCGGGATTAAAACGAACAAGTTATTGCATTTACGGGTATTACGACAATTAAATTTATAAAAGTAAATTTATAAAATGTCATGAACAGTAAAAGTACTGTTCATCAGAAGGTTATAAAATATAAAAATGTAATATTTATATACATCATCTCAATACGAAGACGTGGACGTAAGAAACGCGAGAAACGGGTTTAAAACGGGAAAGTTATGCTAGTTTTACTAAAACGATAATTATAAACGTTTTCACTCTATAACAACGATTTCTAAATTACAAATAGACGGTGATGAAGCTATATAGAATTATATGTGGTTATCAAAGTACTATATTACTAGGGAGTTTCATAATGAGGCCTCTTCGGGGTGGCGTATCGACGAGTTGTTGGATTTACAATTTAAAGTGTCCTAGCTCCTCATACGTCACTACATGACCTCTTAAATTATGATAGCCCGAATGATAGTATGATGTAACTAACATAGACTTGTATATGATGTTAGTTAATCAAAGCGATTAGTGCTTATACGACCTTAATTTAAATAGGTTGCATCTGACGATTTGCGTGACGCATTATCTGTGATATTTGGATTATCAGTAACTCAAGGTGAGTTTATAGCCTCACATTTTTACGATTTCAACGATTTATAACTTTGGGGTGGAAACATCCTTTGTTTTATAAATTAGACGCAAGTGTATATTTTATATTGATTACGTGTTTGCCTAAGTAGCGATAACCCAAGTTGAGCCCCTTTATCATGAACTGTCAATTGCATAGATGTAGTTGTTAATTACATTATGTGAGCGCGAATGTTATGAATAGATCTATTTGGGATTGACCTCCCTGTTCGGGTGATTAGCTATCACCGGAAACGAACGTTATAGCATGTCGGATTTAGGATGTTTAAGGTTGAACATCTGATCAGGCAGAATAGCAATATGTATTATTGCGAATATAATTGTCGAGCTTCAGTGTCATGAGTTTAGGAAAACGTAATCGGATTTTGTGATGTCTGCATTTGTTGCTTTATCACGGGGAAAGTCTTGCGGTCCTGCATATTATATTTTACTAACCTATGAATTCACCAACATTTTTGTTGACGTTTTAAAGCAATGTTTTCAGGAGGTCAATAGGCACGAGGTGTCATGGATACATTGGTGACACTTTTGGTTATCACGCTAAAGATTTGGATGTAATATATTTTGGGAAATGTATTGTCAATCTTTGTAATATCAAACACTGAACAAGTAAAGCTGTATGCTTTATGTAACAAGTCTTTTATCAAATCCAATATACCATTTTAAATGACTTTTCGTCATTCTTATATATCTTGTGCTATTGATCTATGAAGTGACACGCCCCGGATATCCTTATTCCACTGCGACCCAATTTGGGGGTGTTAAAAATGTTACACTACCGATATACATGGAAGTGACCGACACTTTTCGTGTTCCTAACAGCCGATAATGGCCTTTACAGATTAAAGGAAGGCGACTTTCCACGTCTTCGTATCAATGACATCGAGTAAATGCTTCTTCTTGTTGTTCAGAATCGGCTCACAAATCTCTTGGGCGATGACGTTTACGACTTCACAATAGCATTGAGAATGTTCACCCGAAGCTTGGTTATTCAGAAGCGAGTCGAAGATCTTCAACTCGGAGTTGAAAGTTACCAAAAGAAGATCAACGTCACCAAACCAGAAACTACCCAATGCGGCATCAGAAAAAGAGACCCATACACTCTATATCAAGACCCTTAAGGATTCATTTATGTTGACAACAAAGGGAGAAACAGGTTGATGCGATCAGATGAACTCTACAAGTTTAGTGATAGGACATTAATTGGGCTTCAAACTTTGTTGGATGACATAACAAAGAATATTCTAATGGAGTACCTGCCAAAGAGAAGATGGAGTACATTGGAGAAGAAAAGAGCTAGTATTATGATCAAGGCAATTGATAAGCAGTTGAAAGAGAGAAGGTTGATGAGGAGTCTCGAAAAGTTTATTGGTGGAAGGCACTATGGAACTGACCTCCAGCTACTTCAACGAACAATATGACTTTGTCATATTGTGTTCGTCATCATAAGGTCATTTCGTATATTTTATAAACTTGTGAATATGTATATAAGTAGTGTAGACTTAACAATTAGGCATATATAGTGTTTGAGTATGAATTTTCAAAAATTTCTTTGTAAATTCAAAAAATTTCAAATTAACATACTCAAACACCATATAATTCCCTCATAATTTGAGGGGGAGCATTAATATGTTCCAATAATCGGCTTGTTAATAATTGGACATCTTCTCCCCGAATGCATATATTTTATCAATTAATATCCAAAATATTAAAAGATTTAACATTTTTGATATGGGGAGAAAATATGATTAAAATATATGGCTAATAATGTGAGTTTTATGATCTCAAGTGTACGCTTTCCCATATATGTGCTAAACTCTTTCGATTAATCTATGCACATATGAAGGGGGAGCAAATGGTTACGTGATTGACCGAAATGTGGAAGTACCAAATACCGACCATTTAAATTATTGTATTGGAGTTATAAGGTGGTTAAGTTTAGGTATCCATTCCCATGATCCAGCCAGAACCGGAAGGATCTACCTAGGGATATTCCACTAGATAGTGTAGTAGTCCTTAGGTATGAAAAAAAGAGTAAATGTGAGAATAAAGGAAAAATGCCGACTGAGATGGAGCTAGTACTAGAACAAACCCAACAAGGTACTAGTTATGAAGTCTCGGTAAGCGCTGAAGGGGTTGAAGAATTAAAAAGAAAAGTTAAGATAAAAGGTGAAAAGAAAGAAGCCCTCCTTACACTTAGGGCAGAAACCGGGTCAATACATCTGCTGTCAAGAATCACAAAGATGATTGGTGACATTGAAGACTGACATCATGGACCCAGTGATGCAATGCACAACCCTCCCTAGCCACTCAGAATCTCTCAAAAGATTTTTGTTTCATTTCTCACGGAGATTACACGCATTTCTATCAACTTTCTCACTCTGAGTTAGTTGGTATTGAAATGATGGCAGTCTGCTCCAGCCTCCGATCACTAAAACCAAAGTAGACTATTGAGTCTAGAGCCAAAAGATATCATCCATAAATCTTATTAGGACACTTGTCAAAATTATGCTTTCTAAGTCACACAATGTGAATAACAAGAAATATATTAAAAGTCCTACGCATTATCATTGTGATTTTGCCAGAACATCCGAGTGATACTTAAGTATTCACAGTGAAGATGGAAATCCTACTTGAGTCAACATCAAACAAGCTCATGGTAGGTGACTTGTGCGATTCTCTATGAATCAAGCTTATGACAACTGGAAAGAAACGATGGTGCGATTCTATATGAATCAAACTTGTTCCAGTATATAAATTGACGATTGATAAATTTTGAAATGCTTAAAACTCTTAATGTGTCGCAAAAACACTTTCGCAAGTGACGCGTCGATTGATTTTTCAAATCAATTTTTAGTTTAATCGGTGAGATAGTAACTTACTGGTTCACTCTTATCGTGCTGTCTGCTTTGAGACGTTCCGATAAAGAGAACATGCTAAGTATGATGAATCTAATACATATGTGTTGGAAAGATTCAATACTACAGCTGGAAATCCTATCAAGGAGATTCTTCCTAAATTGAATCTACCTGATCACAGGTCGATCCTCACGGATTCTAAGGTTACTCCAACCAAACACGGGCGAATGACAAAGACATATTCGTCCCCCAGATTTATTACTAACTGTTTTATTGTAGATTCACATAAAGATGGACATGGATATACCTGGTTCCAGCTAACTCACAGATTCATAGCCACATGCTCATACTCGACCAACACTTATTAAGACATCATGAAAGCTCAAGTACATGTTTCAAGACTTTCGCTACTCTGATACCGCACGTCCTTCTTGAAGTGACGAAGTGTTAAAGTTAAAGAATCTCAAGAAAGACGTATGACTATTAAAGCTTTCAAGTCAAAGACTCAAGAAAAGTATGAGCATGTCGGTCTAAAGTCACAAGATCACAAGATGGCAAGATTACAAGACGATGAAAAGAGATTATGCTTGGTTGATGATCTCAAGAAGTTCAAGATCACATTCTATCAAGTCAAAGATACAAGTCAAAGCCTGAAGTCTATAATCACTACATCAATTCACAAAGTTAATGTAGTGTAGTTAAATGCTCGGAGTTCAAGACTAAGGCAAAAACATCAGTATGCTAAGGTTTAAGTTATTGTAATTGTGATGTAGTGACATCTTTCAGGGGAGATTGTTAGGAAATACGGAGAAAAAAGTATTGGTCACTTCCAATAATATATATAGTCGCTTGCTCGTAGATTAATTCAGATGTATGTTAGTAAGCTAATCGGGCCAATACACAATAGCTAAAGCCACCATTAATTAATCGCATTGTTGGGTTTTAGCTAGATAGGATTTATACCCTTCCACCACAATGGACGAGGGTGTGGTTGTTCTTTTTTTTCCTACTATCTACATACATTTAATTAATAATTCATGTTCTTTGTTTCTCTCTCTATGTGTTCAGCCGTGAAAACTATCTTTATCTTCTCTATTTAAACTCTAATACGAATTTCCATATATTTGTGATCTAACTTTCGGCGGTATAACTGGAATTTGCTGCGCCCATGGTTATGTGTATCTGGGGATGTAGTTTGGCATGTAGTTATTGTTGGTCCTATTATGGGTGGAGTGGGAGGGCCAGGCAGGAGGGTGGTTGTCGTCGGGGTTTGTGTTCGAGGGCAATTTTGTGGGGGGTATGGGGGTTCAGAGGGGTAGGGGGCCAGAGGGTTTGGGATGAGGGCGGGTTCGGGTTGGGGGGGAAAGTGTGGGGGACAGGGAAGTAGGGGTGTGGGTATTCACGTTCTTGTATTGACCTGTGGTCTTGGGTGCGGCGTGGCGGTGGGTGGGGGGGGGGGTCTGAGCGGGGAGCCAGCGCGCGGACGTAGAAGGAGGTTGAAGCGGGAGTGGGGGGTCAGACCAATATTTGATTTGCTTTTTACGGGCCGGGGCCGGTCTTTTGGTTAATCGTGAATAGTGCTGGTAGGGTTCGTTGAGTGCTTCTGGGATTGTGCGGGTGGGGGCCAGTGGAAGTGTTGCATGGCGGTAAATTTAGTTTGGGTGATAGCCTGTGTGTGGTCGTTAGGTGGCTGTTAGCCCAAATAAAATTATGCCCATTATAATGTATTGATGGGGTATTTTAAAGTTCGTGGGTTGGTACCTGGTGGGGGGCGTTGGGGTTGGTGGTTAGTCGGGTTGCAATGTTGTGGACCAGACTAAAGGAAAAACATAGTATGCTAGGTTTAAGTTATTGTAAATTGGAGTGACCTCCTTTAGGGGAGATTGTTAGAAATACGAAAAAGTATTGGTCACTTCCAATATATATAGTCGTAGCTCGTAGATTAATCAGATGTAATGTTAGTAAGCTAATCGGGCCAAATACACATAGAAAAGCCCATAACTTAAGCCCATTGTTGGTTAAGCTAGAAGTATTTATACCCTCTCCACACATGGAGAGGGTGTTGGTTGTTCATTTTTCTCACACATACTTAATCTAATATTCTGTTCTTTGTTTCTCTCTCTAAGTGTTCATCCAACCACATCTTTATCTCTCTAAAACTCTAAACGAATTCCATACTATATGTGTTAATATATTCTACACAGGCTGACCATCATCATTGAAATCCACATCCAAATGACATGTTGAACCAGGATTAGACTCTAAAACTGCTTGTCTGTATTCCCAAAGTCTCCCATAATGTTCAATAAGCCCCTCCCCATGTTCATATAATGCACATTGTTTGGCTCTTTTGCACTACCCTATACTTACATCAATCATAAACTTTTCCCTGATATCTTCCCTCATAAACCTATAAGTTAGTGATGGGTTCATGACAATTTCATTCACATAATGCCTTGCTATCCACTTGAATGCCACCAATGACCCCAAATTGTAGTTTCTAGTGCACCTATGGTCTGGGTACAAGCTCTTGATTTGAAAGGACTTCTCACTAGACATCCAAGTAGCCCAAATTCTAAATGGACATAACTTACATTTGTGTTCCTGAACCCTCATTCTAGTCCATTTGATTTTTGATGTTGGTTGCACAGTCTGATTGGCTGGCATAACACCTTTTCCATTAGCTTTTTGTTTCTGTTGTTCCTTCTTTTTTTTCCTAATAACCCTTCTACCAGCACACCTACCCATATCCACATCTGTACCACAATAAATAAGCAAATTGTTACCACCACTCCTGTAATACCATAATTGATAGCCATTTACAACTCCATAATCTGCTAAAGCATGTTTCAATTGTTGTGGGTTCTCAAATTTCATTCCTAAAACAGGCATAAATTCCTTCCAAGGTAAATCAGGGTTGTAACTAGGATATTGAACATATGTTTGAGCCTTGAACTTGAGATCTACAACAGCATCCTGGGGGTCAACTTATTCTACATGACCACTTAAATGGGGTATAGGATTCTCTCTAGTTCATATATAGTTATCCCTACCTACCAGTTTAGTTAAAAAGGGATCAATAATTGGCAATTTCTCTAAGACTACATTCTCTTCCCCCTCAGTGTGAAAGTCTATATTCTCAGGGTACTTTTCTTTCTCAACAACAGTTTCATCATCACCTAGGTTATCATCTTCATTTGGGAACAAGTTATCATTAGTAGTGTATGCCATTACATCATAATCATTATACTCATGATACAAGTCAACCTTAAAACCATTTTCAAATCCTACTTTAACAAAGTCATCCATATCATCATCACTAGTAATTTCCCTAATCATACGAGTAAGTGTTGTTCCAGGTAACTGGCATTTCTTCAAACTGGGTGTCATTGATAATCATCGTTAACCCAAGCACATACTTTAGTGGTTTTGGAACGAAAACCCCATCATGATGGAGAGTAACAGTTAAGAGTTTCATATTCAGGTACTCAAAAACCTACAATCAAAACAATTTGGTGATCAATTACAGTTTTAATTAGGGTTTATGTAATATGGACAATTTAAAATTAGAGTTTCAATAAAAAAATTAGGGTTTCAATTCAATAAAAAATTAAGGTTTCAATTAAATATTATAATTAGATAATGGGTAGAATCTTTTAATAAAAAATTAATGTTTACATACCTTAATATTAGGGTTTCAATAAAAAATTAGGGCTTAAATTAAATATTATAATTAGATCATGGGTAACTCACACATGATTTAGTATAATTAAGGTTTACATACCTAATTACATTTGCCAGAAGTTGTTATTCACAAATTAGGGTTTCTGTTAAAAGAGATCTATGTGTTTTAGATTTGGAAAAGTGAAGTTGTGTTGTGTGTTAGTTGTGATAAATAGTCGTTGTCGTTGTAGTTGAACTTGTTGTATCCGGTAATATTGCGTAGATTGAATGAAATTTGAATGTTAGTTGCGTAGTTCAATAATAAATAAAGTAGGTTGCGTAGGTTGGTAAATTTGAATAAGTTAGTTGCGTATTTTCAGCCTTCACCCAAAAATGATCTAAAAAATTTGCAAATAGCAAACAACACAACAACATAGAAAATAGATTACCTAAATGAAAATGAGTTACGTATACATATGTACAATATATTACATTTTGCACATAAATGTTGCCGAGTTATTTTGCATGACGGACAGTTCTAAAGATCACATTAATAATTATGTGGCCAGTGTCGTCAAACTTTTAGAACATAGAAATAATTTTAAATTGACTAACTCATACATTACTTTATATGTGACCGACTCATACATGACTTTAATATACAAATTTTTTACATAAATAAATGTATTAAAAATTGTACTTTTTTTACATAAGCAGCAATGCTTCTGCAACCAAGAGCATACAAAACATCAACATCTAGTGGAGCATAAACTGTAGCATCATTCTGCAGCAATTTAACCAAGCCACGCCAAAATAATATAAAACCAAATCCATACATCATAGGCCAAATCTTATATACTTAAAACATAATTAGACTTGCATCAATCAACAATGATAATATCAAAATCTGGTGGAGCATGAATTGTGACGTGATCCGACATCTGTTTAACCAAGTCAGATCAAAAAAACATAAAAGCAACTTACAACAATCAACAACTACAAAAAAACATGTCATTAATAAAGGTTGAAGAACATAAACTGTTGGGAATTAAACTCATACACTTAGTACTGCCAAGCCAAACACTTAGTACTGCTCAAGATTATAACTACCAGTACTAACTAGTTAGTACTGCTAGAAGAAAGTTAATACTGTCAGTACTAACTTAACACTGCTGAAAGAGTTAAGATTGTTACATGAAGACTTAAGACTGCTAAAGAGATAAAGACGTGTGAAGAGATATGTATTGACTTATTATGTGTATATTCTATTTAGTTAGAAAGATATGTATATAAGATTAGAATTATAAAAGATCTGTAGTTATCTTGTAAAGGACTCCTTGGTTTATAAAAGGAGATCCTAGGTTATGATGTTAGGTGTGATTTTTAGAGTTGCATGCATAACTTCAAGGTTTTAAACCCTAGTACTAGACAGAGTACTCGTATTATTGATCTTAATAATATTGAAGCTTTTTATGACATCTTTGTTCAATTATATTTACTGTTACATTCATAATTCTTCTAAGTGTTGAAGAGTAGATTCCGCATACTCTTTAATATACACACAAAGTTTCTACCATTGTTATTTTGGAGTTATCCAAGGTAACATACTCTTTACAAGCTAAAGAATCAATCATAGTTTGGGATCAACATAAACCATAGCTTGAACCGCTAGCAATTTAAGCGTATCACATAAAAAAACCTTAAAACAGTTCCAAACACACCATACATTCAGATGACAATAAAGCTTCCGTTTTCTTTACAAAGACACTTTATAAAATGACACACTCATTTGTAAAACAAAAAATCATTTTTCTTTTTAGTTAACAACGCTTATGAACTTACCAACTATAAGCATAACTTATAGTAACCCAATAAAATCAAACAACAATTATTAATTTGAAAAACATCAACTTTTAAATCGTAAATCCGGTTTCTTTTTTTAACCAACGACACTTATCAACTCATCAACCAAAACCATAACTTATGTGAAACGTATAAAAGCATGCAACAATAAAAAAACTAAAAGTTCTCAGCTCGCCTTATACATAGATTATAAAATCAGAAGTTATACAACATATCAAGCTTCAAATATCGGTCAGTAAAACACGACAGCAAGCTTAAAAAAACCACAAACACACACGCATAATCCTACAAATACATATCATACTTATCAAGAAACTTACACTAACAAAAAGACAAATACATTCATTCAATAATAGTACGTAACTTATAAAAACATGCAACAATTAAGAAATCAAAGTTTCTTATCTCACCTTATACACAACTAATAAATTCAGAACTTCTACCCTCATATAGCTTCAAATAGAAATCAAAAATTCTTAGCTCACCTTATACACAACTTTTAAAATTATAAGTTATACCCATACATAGCTTGAAACATAAATCGAAATTTCTTAGCTCATCTTATACGCGGCTTATAAAATCAAAAAATTATAAAATCGCAAGTTTTTACCTCATCTTATACATAGCTTATAAAATCAGAATTATAACCACATATCAATCTTCAAATATGAGATACCAAAACACGGAACTTAAAAGCGCAAATCATATCCTCAAACTACAACAATGCACCCGAATAACATCAAAAAATCTACAAACAGGTCAAAACACCACATGCAATACAACCTATACAAAATCGTATACTCCTAAAACATCATAAAACTTACCGAAATCAACAACGATCCAAAACATGCCCTTAATAGATACCGAATAACATAGACCGAAGCTTCAACCTGCACCAATTTAACAAAATTAGGTAAAAAGACTAGAAACACTTCCAAACACTACATGCAATACACCCTTTCCAAAATCTTACACACTTCAAAAAATCATAAAACTTATACAAAGTAAAAAAAAACCTTAATTGTGATTTCAAAGAAAGATCGTATCTATTAATTCTTAGAGAAAAAAGACATGCAAGAGAGATTATGTATTGAAAAGGACATAATCGATTTATGATTTCCGCATGTACTTTCCCTAATGAAGAAGACACGTGCCCTCACCACCCACTACCTAATGTATAACGGGAAGCTTGCTTGATACACTTCACACCTTATAACAAAACTAGGCCTCTCCTTATAACACACACTAACCCAAATCCTAAAACACTTGATGGGCCATCTAAGAACCCACTAACCCCACCAACCCAAACGACATCAATTAATGCAAAATGATCTCATCGACAAACGTCGTTGCATGCACGCCTAATGTAAATTCGGTTAATAAAAACTCATTATAATAACACTGGGACAAAATGGCCAATAGAGGCATTAATATGGGTGTTCAAAATTCGCCTAACACTCACACAAATCAAAAACTAAAACTGAATTGAACTGAAAAAACCGAACCGAATTTGTCAAAACTAGACATAACCGAACTATATATTCGTTTATGGATTTGGATATAATTTTGATAATTCAACCCGAAAACCAAGGTCATGTAAATATATTTTTATACATAATATAAAAAAGGGCAAATGGAATAAAAAGGTACTCAACTTAAGGGTCATTTCCAATCAAGGTATCGTACTTTTTTTCTCGCATAAAAAGGCACCTAACTTTTTTGCCAATTTGGGTATATTTAACGATCATCCGTTAAGTTTTACATTTCAAATCCACCGATCGCTACCACAATCACCAATCATCTTCGCCACCACCAACCCTCCTCACCATCATCACTACCAAGCACCGCCTCCACCACCAACCCCACCCACCACCATCGTACATCACAAACGCTACCCACTATCGCCACAAACCACTACCACCAACCCATCCACCACCGCTAACCACCGATGGCAGTGGTGGATGGGTATGTTGGTGAGAACCGTAGTGGGTTATAATGGTAATGAGGACGATATTGGTTCATGGGTGATAACGGTGGTGACAAAGTGTTGGGTGACATTGGTGTAAAATAATGATGGGTGGGGTTGGTGGGGGCCGTGGTGGTTGGTGCATATAGTTTTAAAAATCGAACCTCATCAACGTGTTCAACCGAGAATCGGAGTCACTCTCGGTTCGGCTAGCCAATAAAAGCCATCCGAAGACTAACCGGAGAGAACCCGGAACTGATAATCAGGTGATCTGGGTCTTCAAATTCTTTTTATTTCTCTGGTTAATCATCAAAAGGTACCCGCCACCGTAACTGCTGCTAGTAATTTGTCAACTATAATTTGAATTTGGTTCCATTATCGGTTTATATTGATAACCGAACCGATAGAACACCCCGGCCACTAAATAAGACATGGATGAAATGTTCAGGCCACTGTTGGGCTATATGCAGTTGCTCACGTGTACATGCCCAATCAAACTTTGAAGCAGATTTGCATTCGGTTCTAAGAGCATATACAATGGTTAACCACAATAGCTTTTTATTATTGTAATAAGTCTTTTGAGATGATTTTTGCATTGAAATAATCTTTTTTTTGAAAAGCCTTTTAGAAAAAGGAGGTGATTTGCACAATTTATAAAATGATTGAGACACTCTAATTTATTATATTTGAACATTTATACCTTCACACTTACCTTTACATTTTCACTTCTATAAGGGTATAAGTGTCCAAACACATTAAATTAAAGTGACCCAATCATTTTGTGGAGGGGGCAAATCATCTCCCTTTATAAAAACTCGATATACTCCAAGTTTTTCCTCAAATTTTTATGTATCAATATGGTAAGCATTAGATGTAAACAAATCTTTAATAACTTTTTGTATTGTGGATGCTTTGTTTTAGCTTCTAAATATCATTTTCACCATAAGATCATCCTTGAAGACATTAAATCTTCAAACCTTAAAATATGTTACTTTTGTGTGTTTCTTAGAGAAACCGAATGGGTGTACATACGTTACAACAAGTCAACAAATACATGAACGAAACGAAAATAGTAAGTAGTAATTCATTATTACATCCTTAAAACAAAACCAAACCAAGATATTATAGTAAAAAGTATCTCGGCACGTACACAAGTATTATTTTAGTTTAAACATCACACATTAACATAGACATAGTCAAGTTACCTTAGTAAAATTGCCAAAATAGATTCCTTAATTATATAGGAATAGCTCTATTAACTTTAGGATAAACCACAGTAGCAGGATGAGCCATAATCCGACGACCTTTCATGTGCTTAAATATATAAACCACCGCACCCACCGGCCACTCCACTAAGGCTGCAGCCGCAAATGCTATGAACCCAACTGTGGGACCCACCACTTTGCACCTGCATGGGTTGCTTTTTGTCCCACATTGAATGCATATAGGAAATCCAATCACCATCTTGAACTCTTTTAGGTGTTTGTGCTTCTAATGACTTGTAGTATAACTGAATGAATAGATATTTTGACTGTTGTTGGTTGATTGTTTGCAGAGATGATTGTGATTTTTTACATGGTCCTTTTGGGTTTTTATAGGGTTGTTTTTGTCTGATTTTTTAAAGTTGTAGGATGGCAGCTCGAGTGATACGTGTTGTGATATGAGAGAGTTGTGATGTATACGCGGTGAACATTTGTAGAACGAGGACACGTGTTTAAAGTCTAGTGAAGGCCGCATATGCAGGAACTTATTAGTGATACGGGAATTTATAAATAGATAATGTTATTTAATGCGGAGGTGGCTATTGGGTGATTGGTGTCGACACCTATTGGTTTAGGACTCGGTATAATGGAGAGATGACTCGGGTCGTTGCATCCTCGAGCTAGACTTGGACTAAAAGCGTCGGTGGTTAATTTGGTTCTGATCGAGGATCCTTCTTTGAAATTTGTAAATTTGAACTCGATCGATTACTTGTTAAAAACTTTTTTAAAGATGCAAGGACTAAGATATACACGTTCGCACAACCATCTCATTTTCGTTTTTTACGAGAGGTTGCAACTTTTTGACTAAGACATAATCACGCAATTTTTATTTTTTTTAACAGCAAGTTAGTACGATACTAAGTTGGTTATTCGATTCCACAGATTCTCACCTTGAATGAAAATCCCTATTAAGAGACTCAAATTTAAGACCTTTCGCATGTGACAACAACCTTCTCAAATTCATCTTTGGTAACCAACTGAATAATCACGCATCTTGATTATTTGTATTGACTATTGATACTTAATAATAGTGTTGTTGACCAATTTATTACTTAGTAGCAGGGTATCCGCGCGTTGCAACGGCGGGTATCCTGCAATCATGATTTCTGACGAACAATTTTTTTCGATCATCATTTTTCGTTACAATAGCTTTACAGATAGCTAAATTTTTATGCTAGATAACTTTATGTATGAGACTATGAGCAACATATTTCATATAATAATAACAGATATTGTAGCGTTGATAGTACTGAAGCGGTTGTCGTTGCAAGAAATGATAAGCTGATGTGTGTCGTTTTGTATTATGAATACACAAATCGCGTTTTGAAGCATGTTTGAGTCTTTAAAACTTTGTTTTAGATACACGTGATATTCACATTTTTCGTTTCCATTTAATACAACTTTTTTTTATATTTTGCATTTCCAAAAATTAATAATCAAAACGGGAAAATGTTATCATATAATGATTGTAATTATAAAAAGTGTTCTTAAACATAAGATGTTTAATGTTAATTAATTGTTGTAACAGTAATCACTACAATCGAATAATCAATTTTTGCGTTCATTGTATGAAAAAGCTAAGACACTGGTTTGGCTTGCGGATTTGACAAATGCTTAAAAGAATGGTTTTCTGGTATTATTGATTAATAGCTTGTTTGGTTTGTACCATGTATTATATTAATTGTAATTTAGAGTGATTGAGTATTTTATAATAGCATTGATTATAACATTAATTATATGTGTGCATTGGTGCATTAAATAGTTGTATACATAGCATTAAAACTTGTATTACTTAAAAACTATATAAGTTTTGTGCATCTAAAGATTGTACAATAAGCTTTATGATATGTGTTATTTAAAATCAAGTTGCATTTAAGGATTATACCATAAGCTTAATAAGTTGTATTACTTAATTTTTTTTATATTAATGAAGAGAGAAATGTGTTTTTGTTTTATAAGTAGTACGTAGTATATGTACACCACAATAAGTGATGTGCACACCACAAAATCACACATGTAATGCATATTGTACAACATCACATATGCTTATTTGTGGTGTGCACATCACTTATTGTGGTGTACATATACTACGTATTTGTGGTGTGCACATCACTTGTTGTGGTGTGCATATCACCTCCCTTTCATAATTTGCTGATTCGTAATAATTATATAGAGAAGCAAAAGAGTTACTAGATAACACATTTGGTAAGGGTAGTGATTAGTGTGGCAAGCTTAATAGAGCATCTTGATACAGCTTCTGCTAAAAAGTTTATTCGCGTAGCACAAGTTATCAAGCCCATTTTGGATATTGTTTGAGTAAATGAGTACTGTTACTTCTTTTCAAAAAGTTACGGAACTAAGAGTGATAATAAAAAAATAAAATAAAAACACTTATCTGATAACTTTTTATACTTTTTTTTTTTTTTTGAAAAGCTTTTATACTTAAAACTTTAATTATGTGGCTAAAACGGTTTGGTTAAAAGTTTTTGTCCTTAACTTCATTTTTCGTCAAACTATATCTCAATCAATGTCATTTTCTATACAGCTCTAAACAATTTAATATTACTAGTGTATTTCGCCTTTTAGAAAATAAACTTTTTAAAGCAGGTTCCTGAATATAGTCTATCCCTCATACATCCTTCTTGGTCATTTCAACTGACCAATCTGAATCATTTCAACTACCCAACAATCCAGATTTCATCTATCATTTGAACCTATCAATCCAAAAGTACTATAATGGGAGATCCAATAGTATCATCAGTAATAAGTCAGCTAAAACAACAATCAACATCATTAGCAACACAAGATTTTGCCGTACTGTGGGGCCTCAAATCTGATCTCAGACATCTCCGTACTATCTTTTCCAACATACAATCCGTACTCTCAGATGCTGAACTTAAACAACGTAAAAACAAATCTTTACAACACTGGCTTAGAAAAATAAGATCAGTTTCTTTCCACGTTGAAAATGTTCTAGAAGAAGTATCTACTGAAGCTTTGTTACGTAGACTTCATGTTGAACGTGGCATTAAGAATAACGTTAGCACTTTTTTTAATGCTAGTAACCCTTTACAGTTTCGTATCGAGATGACCAAAAAAGTTAAGCAGATTAAGGAGATGTTGGATGTTCTTGCTAATGAGAGGTTGGAGTTTGGTTTGGTTGAGAATGATGTTGTTGTTAATGATCAGGATGTTTTTGAGGATGATGGTGTTGGTGTTAGGTTAAGTGGTTTTGTGGAGTACGAGGTTGTTGGGAGGTGTGATGAGGTTGAAATGATTGTTGGAAATGTGTGTGATGTGGATAGTGGGACTAATGTTAATGTGTGTGTTTTGGTTGGTGTCGGGGGTTTAGGGAAGAGTGTGTTAGCGAAAACGGTGTATAAGGATGTTAGGGTGGAAAAGGTGTTTGATTTGAAGGTTTGGTTGCGTGTTTCGAGTGAGTTTAGTGTTGTAAGGTTGAGTAGAGAGATTTTGAAGGTAATTGAAGGCGATTCATTCGATGTATCTGAAATGGAAATGGAAACAGACGCGTTAATAGAGCGGTTAAAAGAGAAGTTAACGGGGATGAGAGTGTTGGTGGTTTTGGATGGGGTTGAGGATGGTGATAAGGGGGAGTGGGATGGATTGATGGAAGTGTTGAGTTGTGGATGTAGAGGGAGCAGTGTTATTGTAACTACGCGAAGTATGGAAGTTGCTGATATGATTGCGACAGGTACTCATCCTACATTAGTACATTCACTTGGTTGCTTGTCGGAGGATGATTCTTGGTTGTTATTTAAACGTTATGCATTTGGTGACAGAAAGGATTTAGATAGTATAGCGTTTGAGGCAATTGGGAAAGCAATTGTGAAGAAATGTGAGGGTGTGCCTTTAGCATTGAAGGTTATAGGAAGCTTAATGTGCTTCAAAAGCAGTGCAAGTGAATGGTTGTCAGTGCTCGAAAGTGAAGTTTGGGATTTGGTTGATGAGGGGAGTTGTGTATTACCGTCTTTGAAGTTAAGCTACGACAACATGCCTACGCATGTGAGACAATGCTTTGCTATGTGTTCAATATTCCCAAAGGACCATGAAATGGATAAGCAGTTGTTGGTAGAGCTTTGGGTGGCATATGGTTTTGTTCCTACTAGAGGAGATGCTGACTTGTATGATTTGGGTGAAGAGATTTTTAATGCTTTGGTGTGGCGATCCTTCTTGCAGGATGTCAAAGAATGCATCTTTGAGGGTACTACAACGTGTAAAATGCATGACGAGATGCACGCCCTTGCACAATCTGTTATGAAATATGAATGTTCAAGTGTAATGTCAGGTGAAATCCTGAAATTCCCAGAAGAGGTTCTTCATTTATCTTCTAATGACATCTTATATTTGTCGAATGAGGTGATGACAAAAGCAAAATCCTTACGATCACTCGTTACTTTAGGAGGGGTTTCAAGAATTCCTACCCCTGATTACATTTTTGAACAAAGATATCTCAGGGTATTGCATTTAGGGTCAAGTTCAGATATGTTAACTGATCTACCAGAGTCTGTTGGAAAGCTGAAGTTTCTTAGGTATCTTAACGTCTCACGCTCAAAAATAGTTGTTTTACCTAATTCCATTGTTCAACTCCAGAACCTACAAACTCTGAAACTTACTTCCTGTGAACGTCTGCGTGAGTTACCCGATGGTATCAAGTACATGAGAAATCTTAGACATCTGAATATAGACGGTTGTTGCTCTCTTGATCATATGCCTCTTGGAATGGGACAGTTACGGCACCTAAGAAGACTAAGTACATTTCTTGTGGGTCAAGGGCAAGGAGTACAAATAAGCGAGCTGGAAGAGTTAAACCATCTAGGTGGAGAGTTTAGCATAAAGGGACTTGTGAATGTAAAAATTTCATCTCAAGCTGAACGTGCTAACCTGAAGAAAAAACAAAATATCAATTGTTTAAATCTATCATGGGGTTGTAACGATCGCACAGAAGACAACTTGCCAGCAAAGAATTCAGAAAAGGTTTTAGAGGCTCTTCAACCCCATTTGAATTTACGGGTGCTTACAATATCAGACTATCAAGGATCACATTTTCCATATTGGATGGCGAGTTTAGTCAATCTTGTTAGTATTACATTTGAAACTTGCAGAAGATGTGAAAATCTACCCTCTGTTGGGACACTGCCCTTCCTCAAGGCTCTTGAACTGAAGCAAATGGATGCTCTTAAACATCTTGAAGATAAGGAGCGCGTAAATGAAGACCTATTTCCTTGTTTGGAGAAATTATTCATTATTGACTGCCCAAGTTTGATTGAATTGCCTGATATACCAAATTTGAAGTCGTTACAGATAAGCGGAAGTAATGAGAATATTTTTACGTCAGTAGGGAAGCTCGGTACTATCAGCTTCTTCGACATTGAGGGTTTCAAAGATATGAAGTCTCTTCCAGATGAGATGCTTAGCAATCTAATGGCTCTGGAGGAACTGCAAATCTTGGGTTGCCCAAATCTTAGGTGTATGCCAGATGGGATACAAAATCTTGAAGCCCTTAAATCTCTGGTTATTGGCGATTGTGAATTATTGAAGGTAAGGTGTGAAAAAGAGGTAGGTGAGGATTGGTCAAAAATTGCTAGTATTACATATATCAAGATTGATGATCAACTGAAAAAGTGATATAATTCTTGTGACATCTTGATTAGCTAATGTGATTAGAGTAGACAGTAATCTTCTATTGTTTTGAGTTCATGTACTTAAGTTATATTAATGAAACCAGCAAGCGTTTGACTCTTTATCTATCGCCCTATTAAAACTAGACTATATGCTAATGCTTTTTTAGATTTCACCATTAGTTACTGTTGTTCAGATTAAAATTCACACGCTTTTCTCAGCTGAGTAAGCCACTGTTAGTTAATCTCAGTTATTGACTAGAGCTTCCTCTCTGCAGCACCTGAAACAGGCATTACTTCTCTTTAATTCCACTTGTTTGATACCAAAAGTCCAACAATATATACTGTGCTTGAAAAATTTATAACTTTTTTTTTGGTAACCATGGTTTCCGCTCTTTAGGCTGACAAAATATATTTTGCTTGAAAAGTTTATAAATTTTAGAAGTGCTTAATTTATTTCAGCTTTAAAGGAAGAAACACAATGGTTGCAAAGGCTAGACGAATTTGCTCAAGTGTGCGTTCATTGATACAGGTCTTAGAGGTACCAAAGACAATGGTCAAGTTACTTTCAACATGCTACCAATAACAACAAAACCCAATCCCGCCGGGGCAGGGGTATAGAGGAGGTAGAATGTAGACAGATCCTGCCCTACCCCAGGATAAACCCGAAGGTAGGGAAACTGCTTCCGGGAAGACCTCCGGCAATTACTTTCAACATAGTTCATGAAATCTATATCGCAAACTCTTAACACATGAAAATCAATGTGGAGTACATTTTTGTACCTGATGCAACAAAAGATACTGACAATTGAAAACATCCCACCATAACATTCATTGTATTAATAAGGGCAAATCCCGTTTAAAACATCAAAACCTCCTTGCATATTTTAACGTACCCAGAACTACCACTAGCACCAATTCAAGAACAAATATTGTTTCTTGTGAAATTTAAATCACCAGCTCATAATCTAACAAATGATATACACCCCAAATGTATAGGTATCCCAATAATCTTAATCACTTCTGTATATCTTAATCACTTCTGTATATATACCCCGCCAGTTGTTCGAAGAGCTTTTCTGATTCATAATGACTTGATCGTTTTACGCTGCCACATTGCAGTTTCTTGATCGAAATTTAACTCCCAAGTAGGCCAGTAGTGCAAGTCCTGTTTCAACGTTAGCACCTTTGGCTTCCCGTTGAGGTGCACTGTTTTTACACGAACAAACTCTCCATCTTCTATTTCCTGTGTACCCCATGATAGAAATATTTAAGTCTCAATACTGAAAATGAACACAACACTTGTAGCATAGAACATTTTAGAAGATGTACCTTTGTTACATTAACAAATGCTTCCAAATTAGGAGTTGGTTTCCCGTTAACTTCTACAATCCATTGAAGAGCGTATAGGCCATATCTATGCACAGGACTCCCATGAGACCACCTGAAAAATCCCATACACTATTATAGCACTTACATTACCCTTTAGAAGCAATTTTGAAGTGAAAAATGTATATACACATACCTTGTGACGTATACACCATGGCCTTCATCAGGCAAGAACCCGAGTGCACGCACTGCCGGGTGCGGATCCTGTAGGTAACACCCGCACCAACTGATCACGCGTGTGGTTCCGTTTCCGTCTCTCACATCTGTTCCCACAAGAAGATCAATTTCACGCCCCTGAGTAACCACAAAGAAAAACTATTGTGAACATTTATTCCATTTATTGAATTTGTAAACAAAGTCACTCAACACAACGGCTAACCTGACTAAATATGGTCAATTCAAGTTTTCCATCGGTGTCATCATACAGATCCAATGTTTGGCATGCATCTTCAATATCACGAAAACATGTTACTGGCTTCTTATTGATTGCCAACACCATATCACCTTGTGTTAGAAGATTCTCAGCTTTAGATCCTGCCAAACAACCTTTGACCCGTAAAACTTGACGTCTAACAGGATCTTTCTTTACAAGAGCTTGAATCCACTGGTCGCTCAACCCAAAACTTCTAGCTTTTGATAGCAAAGTAGGATAAAGCTCGATCTCCAAAATTCTAACCAGAGGCATTGGCCTTTTAATGCCATTTATGAGAAGAGGTGATCCTTTTGCACCGGATATGATCTTTTTAAGTATCTGGCTTATTGAATATATAGGGATACCCCTTGCAAACTGATGATCTTCGGATGTACTGCCGTATTTCAGCTGCAAACCCAAACTTACTATCAGCTCTCACTTAGGAGATGTTTGGTAGGAGTGAATGGAAAGAGAAGAAAGGAAATCAAGCAGTTTTCCGTTGTTTGTTTGCAGCGAGAATAGAAATAGAGAATCAAAAAGTGATTCTCATTCCAACGTTTTCATTCTCCATAATAAGTAAAGAAAGGTGGGGAATTAACAAAATAAAAGGAACCCATTCTCAGTTTGTTCTCATGGAGAATGAAAAAAGCTTCTCAATACAAGTATACAACTCCCGTCATAAATTAATTAGCCCATGTGCAAGGCACATGCCATCAAGAAATTAGAACTTCTATGAAACCCTGCCCCCTTCTCTTCTCCATCATGGTATTCTGCAGTTTAAGGGTTTGTAACTTACCTTTCGTTGTTTGTAAATTACCATTAACGTCTTCGTAACTACATGTATAACTAATCATGTTCTTTGCGAATGTGATTCATTGGTTTGTATTCTACATATGATGCATCCCATGTATATTATCTAAACTTAATTGAAAAATAAACAGTTTGTAAAAGAAAATTATATGTTTAACAAACAAAAATTAGACATTAAATTTTTAAAAAAAAGGGGCGTTAGAAATATATCAATGATCAATCTTTGGGCATATGACATGTTATGATATCTGCTTATTATTCATGGCGTCACATATGTGATAATGCCACTGATGTAATTATTTGATTGTTTGAAAGGATTAAACTGGCATAGAAATTTTATTACCATTCAGTTGCATGACACAACCAACCAAAAGAATTAATTTTTCAAGATTTCTCATGTTTGATACTTTGCCTGTACCAAACATTAGAAACAATTTTCATGCTCGAGACTATTCCTTTCTTGACCGATTCCATTCTTACGCGACGAATTCCACTTCTTTCGCGTTTCTCTCCTGACCAGAAACATCCCCTTAGTGAGAAAACATCGTGAAGACGTGGAGTGACGGGTACAAAGTACAAACCTGGGTCGAAAAGTCCCCATATGCTGTTTAACCCTTCCTTGCTAAATCGAGTAAGAACTCGCAGAAAAAGCTTGCTGCCAAATCTACACACGAAAAGCAATCAGTTTATGTTTTAAAAAAACAAAAAAAAAAAAAAAAAAAAAAGAAAAAAAAAAAAAACAAGAAAAAAAAAAGAAAAGAACAAGAGAAAAATAAAAAAAAAAAAAAAATAAAAAAAAGAAAAAAAAATAAAAAAGAAAAAGAAAAAGAAAAAAGAAAAAAGAACAAAAGAAAAAAAAAAAAAAAAATTTGATTGTTTGAAAGGATTAAACTGGCATAGAAATTTTATTACCATTCAGTTGCATGACACAACCAACCAAAAGAATTAATTTTTCAAGATTTCTCATGTTTGATACTTTGCCTGTACCAAACATTAGAAACAATTTTCATGCTCGAGACTATTCCTTTCTTGACCGATTCCATTCTTAAGCACAATTCCATTCTTCGCTATTCTCTCCTACCAAACATCCCCTTATAAAACATGTGAAGAGTACGAGTACGGGTACAAAGTACAAACCTGGGTCGAAAAGCTCCCCCATATGGCTTTAACCCTTCCTTGCTCATCAGTAAGAACTCCAGAAAAGCTGCTGCCAAAATCTACACACGGAAAATCAATCAGTAAACTAGTATTTCAATCAATATATTTGAAACAGTGAATAACAAAAAGGTACCGGTGTCAAGCTCGATTACTTCCATATTTGTTGCTCTGTACCGTGGAAAATCAGCTGAGCTAATGTTTAGAGCCGCGCAAGGATTGGTAACTACGGATTTTCTAGACGTTGCCTGTAAATTCCTACTTAACCCCACTAAATAGACAGATTCACCACGATGTAATGCAGGTTCTGAAACACACAAAAAAAACGTAATCAAAAGTTTTCATACAGAATAACTAAATGGAAAAATATTAGATCTCGCAATTTCAGCCCATTTATAAAATTGGGTCCATTCAACTTGTGTTCTATGTAAGGTAGAAACCATAAAATAAATAAAAAATTATGCATAAATTTCAAAGATCATTTTGTTCAGAGATTAGATTATTATTATATTGATTTATAAATTTTTACTCATATATGATGCATTAATATTTGAAAAATAAACCTGGACAAAAATTATAGTGTCAGGCCAGCCCAGTGGGAGCCAAAAAAATATTGGTTTCGACCCATTAGCCAACCTGCCCATTTTCCACATCTACAATACAATACCCTACCAGGAAGAAGTTGAGCAGCCCGCACTGCAGAAGCCCCGGCAGATCCTAGTGCAGACGGGTCATATGCAACAAGAGCATAGTTGTGAACAGGATGGAGAAACACAACCTGCAAACAAGTAAAAGTCAACCAAAGGCGTACTGATGCTAACCAGAAATGAGCACGAAAAGAAGAAAGTCAACCTCTCCAGGAATTTCCACTGGAAAAGCGGCAAAGGAAAGCATAATGTCAGAAGCTGATATAGCAACAGTGTTCTTATCGACTGCAATCAATCCCAAGTTATCAGCATGATATATGATCACCCCAGTTCCAAAAAAATGCTGTGCGTGGACACCATCAAGCATACATGATGATGGTACATGAACCTGTATAGTCACAAATCCAACATGAACTCTCTTTGAGCAGAGGGTACAAGAAGACTTGAACGATTAGTTAGTTGAGCTCTTAGAAATTTACCTCAAACATGACTAGTGTGGGCTCTATCTCACGCTCAGCGACAGAACCATGAAGGTCTGTCACAACTGCATCTTCCAGAGAACTTGGATCTTCCAGACTATCGACTTTTGGCTCACTTAAAGTACCATCAGCAAACATACTTCCATCAGCAGATAGATCTTCTCCCAGTTTCCGTCTTTTTGATACAGTATCAGATTTATCTTGAGCAGATAGATCTTCTCCCAGAGAACTTGGATCTTCCTGACTATCGACTTTTGGCTCACTTAAAGTACCATCAGCAAGCATACTTCCATCAGCAGACAGATCTTCTCCCAGTTTCCGTTTTTTTAATACAGTATCAGATTCATCTTGAGCATGTGACTCAATTTTACTACTTGTTTCCATACTGGTAGCACCATTGACCAATGGTTTGTTGACATCTGTCAGAGCTTGCTTGGCTATCCAGAGACCGGAATCGTCATCACGAGTGTAAATCTGAGGAGAAGCATACCACTCATGGCGATCGATAGTAACTAGAACAGACTGCAGCCAAAAGAAAAGCTGTAAGACTCAAAATTGTAAGGAATCACACACACACACACACAGATGAGTATGTCAATAGGATGATACATCATTTCATCTACATGCATGAATGAAGAAACTTGTAGAAAAGAGACTTTTACCTTACTCCTATGACGGTCGGTGTAGCTTATATATTCCAGTGGAACCCTAGCTCCCCTAGAAAGTGTAGATAGAACCTTGATTAGGTCTTCAAGCTGTGAAATCTCTTCACCAGCAAACTTCTTTATAATGGCATGCCTTGGAACTCCAGCTCTAAAAAGCATATAACTGTAGACACCACAAGTATATCTGAGTGAATAAGGTTCTACAAATTCAAACATGGCACAATATCTTTAAGCTCTTACCCAGGTTCCGAAACATAGACGAGACCACATTGAAAGCGGAAATTCCTAGCCTGGTTTAGAAAGGACAATTAGCTGAAGAGTTAATTATAGGGGGAAAAAAAGATAGTGATTACAAAAGAGCAATATATGGCAACAAAAGTTGCAAATTATAGCATGACATCATGAGCTTATACTGACGGCACGATCATCAATGCTCGAAATACAAAAAACATAAACAAACTGAAGATAATTAAACAAACCTGTTGATATGAAAGAGGGTGTATCACAGCACCACTAATTTCCAAGAAGTAGTTCGGAGTTATTGAGTGTAAATCTTGAACCTAAACATAGCATATGGGAACTGGTCAAACTTTTATACAAAACGGTGCCAGCATGAACATGGAATCCGAATATTAGAGTAGCTAACCGTCAATTGAACAGTCAAAGGTATGCCACCCCTTTCGAGTTCTAACTCGACATTTTGCCCGACATTATCATCAAGCAGAGTCTCCAATTTCAAAAACTGAGTAAGTACCTGCATCAACACGTGTAGAATGAAGAACCTAAGTTTCAGAAACGATTTAATATGAACACCTAAAGAGCAAATCGACATCAATGTAGGTTCACGTGCATCTAAAGCCTACTTTATTGCAGAAAACTATACACACCTCTTTGTTCATTCGAACAACTACATCACCAGGTTCTAAATGTTTATTAGCTGGACCAGCAGGTACCTACAGAAAGCCCATAATGTCAAAAGGCACAAAGGTACAGATGAACCTGTACAATCTTGAAATTCATCAAGAAAAAGTGATAAAAGACTTACGACAGAATCAACAACGAGCATTCCAGTTTCACTTAGAGAAGATGCATGGCGCACCAACTACTTAAGATAAAATTAAAAAAAACTTAGATAAGCCTTCAGAAAGAACAATATAACAAAAACATATACTCTGTGATAAAAACTGAAATAAAAAGTATGGACCTGCTCTGTTTCACTTTGCAAACCAAGTCGACGAGTCTCATCAAATCCTTTGTGGACAAATGTTGCCTATATAGACATATGGTGCAGCAGTAAGCATTAATAGTGTAACATGGATTGGTGGGTTGCAGATAAAATAAAAAGACAAGAGAGAAACCCACAAACCTGAAGCGTACCACGAGGTATTGTAACAGCTTTCCATTTATCTTGAGAAGAATCTCTCCCCTTTTGCAAGAAACTCAAAGCCCTTACCACCTGTAATATTAAACAAAATATTCATATCAACTTCACATATTGCTTCTAAAAACAAGGAGAAGCAAGATATACATACAATTATATAAAATAAGGCCGATAAAATGAAGTGGATGTAACAATGAATGATTATACTTACACGTTCTAAAGGTAAGAAATATGCTGAAGCACTTGAAGACTTGCAGCCAGCATTCAAGGCAATTGCTCGCCCTTGCCAATCAACAACTGGGGAACCACTAGAACCACCTTTAGTACCTGAAGCTGCCTGTTGTATCCATAAAAATGAAAAAGAACAGTAAATAACAGCTTTTTCATTTAAGACTTGAGTTTCAACAATCAGATGCGAAGAAATATCGACACAAAAAAAATCCAAAAACCCAGTAACATTTCTAGCACCACAATTAGTGTCTATAACACATATGATGATCCTGAAATAAATCTTTTGACGACCACGTGTTTTTTTTTTTTTTTGGGGGTGGGGGCAAAAGACTCCGAGCAATAGTATGACGATCACCTGCATGTAGAATGTATTGAAGTCGTTGTAACCATCCCTGCAGCAGGCAGTCAGAAAACTCATAGTTAGTACTTCATACATAGTGGCAAAAAAGTTGCTGCATTCCATCCACTTAAATTCTCAGTCATACAGAAGAAAGGAAAAAAAAGGTGAATTCAGTACTTTTTATATTGTGGTGCATCCCGATCCATACGAGCAAGGGTACCAGCCAATATAGAGATCTGCAAATACAGACCAAACAGTAAATAACACATTCCGGAAGAATATTAAACAAATTGAGCTAAAAAGATAAGGGGATAGTAGCAGTGGCAAGCATTCACGGACCACAATAGGCAACATCTTTTAAATTGAGGTGATGGAAACGCATGACTCCACTTATTTCTGGAAAAATAAAATTATATATATACCTTTTCTCCACTATCATTACCAACAACTCTAATCTCCAATCCTACGGAAGCAGCATCTGGTGCAAGAGGAATCTCCTCATAGCTCAAAAATTGAATAGCAGCAGGATCATAACGGAAAAACCCAAAATCATGAACCTAAATCAGAAAAAAGATAACATCAGTATCGCGTACAAAATTTGTTAATCAGTACTCAATGTGAACATCACTCTAAACAAAAAACTAAGCACACACATTAAGTTTCAAATCTTTTACACTTCAATAGTATAAGTGATAAAAAACGAATACAGTCATCCAATAAGATGAAAAACAAATAGATAAGTTAAAGAGAAAGTCATCAAACAACTTTTAAGAGACCGACCACCCTTAACAAAGTACTTTTCTCAAAACGGGTTTGTATACATTCTAATACCGCTATAGTCAAGATTGATCCAATAACCACATTGAAAAACTACTAAAAAATATAAAACACTATCTACAGCAATCCGAGTCTCAATGGAGCGGGTATGGGGGAGGTGGGATGTAGATGGTCATACCCCTACCCGACGGTAGGGAGACTGATTCCAAAAAGACGTCCCGCATTAGTCTGTGTAGAAATATATGTGAGCAAATATGCAGTATATATGTGTAGGTACAGGGGTAAGGACAATATGATCCAAAGCAAAGTCACATGAAACGCGGTACGCTTCGGTACGGGAACGCGAAACGGGTACGCGGTTTGCGGGGTCTTTAAAATTCGGTACGAAGGGGGTAGGCTCATTTCGGTACGCCCCGGTTCGCTTTGGTTCGATGTACCATATAATTTGGTACGATGTACCATATTATTAATAATATTATTTTTCTAAATTAGTATACATATAAGCCAAAATGCCAAATATCATATGATATATATCAATACTCAAAAGATTTACTCAAATGTTTGAATTCTAAATTCTGAAACATATACCCAAAAGATCAGATCATCAGAATATACCCAAAAGATCAGAAATTCTTTGGTACGCCGTACCAATTAACTTTGGTACGCCGTACCAATAGACTTCGGTACGCCGTACCAATAGACTTCGGTACGCCGTACCAATAGACTTCGGTACGCTGATTGATGTGCTCTGGAAACGCCGAATATAGCGATCCAGATCGCGATCCCGAGCGATCCGAGTCGCGATCGTACCGCGTTTGGGTACGAACGATCCGAAACGCGAAACGCGGCCGAGTCAGCGTTTCCTGTGACTTTGATCCAAAGTATAAATATAAGCATATAAGAATCAAGCATATATGCATAACCGCAAAAAAACATATAAGGGTAACTGGGCCTAATAGCATATATAAGTATATATTCTATGTACACGGGATGCAGCGAAACTTAAAAGAGCAATGAATCTTTGTACCTAGAAAGCTTAAGAAGAAAGGGCAAATCGTACCAAAAAGTACTATACTTTAGGCCAATTTAAATCTTAGGTTAAAAACCCTCTAATATATTATGATATATAGATTCTGTGTACAAGGGATACGCGAAACTTAAAAGATCAATGAATCTTTGAACCTAGAAAGCTTAAGAAGATAGGCCAAATCGTACCAAAAAGTACTGTACTTTAGGCCAGTTTAAATCTTAGGCATCCAACTCTTTTTTTTCTGAATTCAAAGTATTGAAGTAAACTTTTTTGCAATGCAGGGTTTTCTCGTCTTTCCAAAAGAGGTTACCGATCATAATATTTAGCTGAAATGGTCAGCTAATGTGATGTGTTATTAATAGTCGGGCATTTAAAGTTATTTCGGTTAAAACCATGACAGGTAAGTGGTAACCTCATTCAAAAAGTCAAAAAACCTTGCATTGCACAAAAATTTAACTTTGATACCTTAAATTAAGAAGAAGAAAAAAAAAAGTTTAGTACCAAATATTTTTATTGGCATAAAGAATAATAACTTTTCGTGTGATTTACCCTATCCACTTTACTCATCTATTCTAACTCCAAGTGTTCCTTCCTACCAGAATATGCATATTCTAATGGACAAATAATCACATAAAAAAGTACTACATATTTTATATCGATTTTAATATAAAGTATCCAACTTATTTCTTCTCAACTAAAGGCAGCAATGTAAGGGTGCATTACTGCATTTAGTTGTAAGAAAACACTCTTCTTTTCTACAAAACGTTTTGTAAAACAAGAAAAATAGAGATTGCGTTCAAATTAAACTTTTCCCAACACATTCTCTACAAAACACAGAACATGCATTTCACAACTTAACAACGGAAACTACAAAAGACATTTTTTTGTGTTTTCCTTCTGTCCCTTGTAGCTTCCATTGTTTTCTTCAAAGTAGAACATCACGTTTTCTATGTTTGGTGGAAAATTTAACCCCCTTTTTTTTTTTTACAAAACTGAAAAACTAAACGCACTCTAAGATTTTTTTGACTTTACGAAAGAGATATTCGTTATAATTCTAGCCGAAATAACTTTTTAAATGGACACATTAACAAAGCATTTCAACTAAAAAATTGCCGGATAGAATCTTTCGATTAGCCCTACTTTAATCTAATATGTAAACAAATAAGAATATACATATCCTACAAATGAGCATCAATATACACATCTCAAAACCAAAAAGAATATACACATCAACTGACCGGGTCGCAATATATGGGATATACTGGAATCTCTTCACGATTCACAAACATAGCTTCTGCTACAACAGGACCTAAAACACACACAAAACACATTAATCATTTACATTTTATAAAAATCTATCAAATTTGACAATTAAATAAAGTAACTAACCAGGCTTAACAACATGACGATTAGTTAGAATAATTCCACGAGTCTTATCAACAACGAAACCTGTGGCGTAACTTGAACCGGCCGATTCAGTATCAAAAGCTCGACCGGCGGTTGTACGGAGGACGACAACCGCTGGAACGACTTTTGCCAAGGCTTTACGCCAGTCGTCAGGTGTGGCTTGGTTCTCTTTGAACGGTGGATCGATCTCTATTGACAGCGATGATTCACCCATCGATTGTTTTTTTTTTTTTTTGTGTGTGTGTGTGAATGGGAGTTGACAAGGATATACGGTCTTTCTGTTGTTCGTCTTTTCGTTTGCAGCAGCTTTTTCAACGTTGACTTTTACACGTGGCTGTTTAATATTGGTGGAGAGAGGGAAGCTGGTTGACTGCGATCTGGTTTTTGAGTTTCTTTGTGGTTTTGGGCTGAGGCCCACCGTTTGCTGTTTTTTTACTTGTACTGTTTTTTTGACTTGTGCTGTTTTTTTTGACTTTTTATGTATTTCTTTTAGTCATGTACTCATGTATAACTAGTACTGTACTAATAAAGCTACTTTTATTAGTCACAGAAAAAACATTATTCATCGGAGATATTAGCGTGAGCGTTACATTAACCTTCTTTCTTCTACTTGTACCATCGCTGCCTCTTACTTTTCGCACTTATCAATCACCGAAACACTTCCCAAACAAATCATTTTTCTATTTATTAAAATCTAAAATTTTATTATTCATAAATAAAAAAACGTTACAAAAATAATTAAAAGCGTATACATACGAAATTAAAAACGTAAACATTACATGGATAAATAAAAACTGTAAACTAGAATAACCATAATGACAAAAGTTCCGTAAGGAACATGGTCAACAAAAAAAACAAAACGCTCGATCTGAGCCCTTGATTTAAATCCATTCCAACGGTCTAGATTCATCACTTAGGGACATTTTTGTAATTTCACTCACCCCCAAAACACCCACCCCCAAAACACACCCCGGTGATTCATTTCATTTCTTCAAAACACACACACACACTAACCGCTCCCACCCACCCCCAAATGAAACCCTAACTGATAATACATCAAACCATAATTGATTTCAATCAAAAGTTATCATAATCAATGGACATTAGAGACGAGATAAAAGCATCTAAGGTAGATAAGTCGACCCAATCGTCTTTGTTGCCGGATTCAAATTTGTTGCCCAAATCGTCTTTGTTGCCGGATTCCGATCAAAATAATCCGTTAAATAAGCCTCAGTTGTCTTCGGGTATACATTTCTATTTATTTTGCTTATTTTTGTTCTTATTAAGAAGTGATTTGTATTTGTTTGTTATTTATTTTGCTTATTTTGTGCTTATCAGTTTGTTGTTGCTTATTTATGTTCTTATCAATTATTGTTGCTTTTTTTCTATTTATTTTGCTTATTTTCGTAATAAGTAGTGAATCACATGAGATCCTGTCTGATCTCATGTGATTTTATTTAGGTGTTTTTTTATTAGTGTTTTTGCTTTTTTATTTTTGTTTACTGATTGTTTTTTTTTTTTTTTTTTTTTTAAGGCGCTGAAGCATAAGTTGACTGATTTAGAAAAGGATAAGGTTAATGTTGGAAAGGATAAGGCGCCGAAGCATAAGGCGCCGGTTAAGAACCCGGCTGCTGTTGTGTATAAGGCGCGGAAGCAGAAGACGCCCGTTAAGAAACCGGCTGCTGTTGTTGAGAAACCGGATGCTGTTGTGGATAAGGCGCCGAAGCATAAGGCGCCGGCTAAGAAACCGGCTTCTGTTGTTGTTAATGATCCTGCTGAGTTGGACCAGGAAAAGGACAAGGAGAAGCATAAGGCGTCGGCTAAGGAATCGACTTCTGTTATGGGAAGGGTGTCTGAAAAAATTTATATTGTTGTGATTTGAGATGTTGCTTAGCAGATTATGTTTCGTGTAGAGGATGCTTTGAAAAATGAGGCCATTGAAAAGGTGTCGGATGTTGTTAATGATTCTGTTGTTGTGGGATATGTGTGTGCGATGTTGTTAGGTTGTTGGGATGCTTGAAGAATAAGGACGTTGTTGTAAGGAAAAAGTCAGATGGAAGGGTAAGAAGTCTACTGTTGATAAGGCATGGCAATGGCATAGATCATTTTCACTTTTTAGCTTAATTTTCTCGTCATTGGTTATTAAATGCTTAATCTAGGCTTTTTTAATATTTTTTATTTTATTTATTTTTTTTAATAATTGTTTTTTTAATTTTTAAATTTTTATTAATTTTATAATTTTTTATATTTTTTTATTTTATTTTAAATAATTTTTTTTTTTTTTATTTTTATTTTGTTATATAATTTTTTTTTTTTTTTTATTTTTATTTTATTTTTTTTTTTATTATAATAAAATTATTTTTATTATTATTTTTTTTTATTATTTTTTTGTTAATTTTATTTTATTTTATTCTTTTTTTTTTTAATTTTTTTTTAATTTTATTAATTTTATATTTTTTTTATTTTATTTTAATTTTATATTTTTTTTTTTTTTCATTTTAATTTATTTTTATATTATTTTTTTTTTATTTTTTATTTTTTTTTATTTTAATATTATGTTATTTAATTTATATTTTTATATACTATTTATATTTTTATAATTTTTTTTTTTTTTATTTTATTTATTTTATATTAATTTATTTTTTATTAATAAATTGTTTAAGTGTGCTTATTCTGTCTAAGTTTGATTTGAGTTTTAATAAATACATGCTTATCTAAAAGTTAAAACTGCTCGTTAGCCTAGCTTATTATCTAGTGCTTATTTTTCTAAAGTTTTTGCTAATTTGTCCTTATTATTCATAAAACTAAATCTGTTTTCATAATTTGAGGATTAATGAGGTCTAATATAGCTTAAAATTGGTTTTTCTAGTTTTAAAGGGGTGTTTTGGATAAGCAGTTGTAACATGGAAAATCTCAAGGGATTCATAGAGAATCACAAGAGATTATGGTAGAACTTATGTTGATTATGGTAGAACTTATGTTGTTTAAAAAATCTCAAGGGATTGGAAGTAATCCCAATGGATTCACAGAGAATCACAAGAGTTTTACAAACTGCTTATTTGATAAATTTTCCTAAAATCCTTCTTGAGGTTTGTTTTTTGTGATGAAAATCAGTTTCACTTGCATCATTATATATCTGTTTTGAGTTAACAATCTTTGGAATAGTTTTTGAGCAATTTAGACCAAAAATCAGTAAAGTATGTGCGACAACCCGAGATTTTCCGTTCTACAAGTTAGCCGTTTCCGTGTAGTATTTTGAATTTTTAAATGTTTCGTTTAGCTTTACCGTTTAACCGGGAAGTTGTTTCGTTGTTATCTGAGAATAGTCTCCGGGAGCGAACCGGGACACCAAATGTTGTAGTATTTTGGCAATAGCCACGTTTTTATGTTTTAAGGCAATGTTTAAAATTTCATAATTTTTTGTGTTACCATTACTCGTTTCGTTACTTGCGTTATCCGTGTTTTACCTAAACTATAAGCTTAAGCATGCAAAGCTTGGAAATTAAATCTTATTTGGGGACGCAACTTAGCAACAAAGATTATAAAAATATAAATGGTCCCCTTCCCTTGGTATATTTCGACACCAACAAACATATGAAAAACTTGGTGGACAAGTTTTGATTTAAATTTTGATAGACAAGATGAAACCACATGAATGTACTAGTATTTCTCATTGGTGGGATCGTTTTGGTTCCCCCCTATTTTTATAGTCCATGTTCGGTACACACACACACACACACTAATAGTGTGTGAAGTAAACTTGGTGATATATAACTTATTCTTTAGTCATTTGTTCATTCCATACTCACACACATAAAACTTCACTCATCTTTTCTTTCTTTTCTATCTATTGTCCGAACAAAAACACTCAAATAAAAACACATTCATTTGTCATTTTGATCAATAAAAACTTGAAGATTTATTGAAGGTTTGTTATCTTGTTATCATCCGGAGGTATTTGTTAAATCAAAACATTTGGGTTGTTTATTAATCTTTGTTCATCCATTCCAAATCTTCTTAAATGTTTTGTAAGTCTTCAATTTTACTCAAATAACTTGTACTTTTAAACTTTTTGATGCATACATACTAGTTGTACAATTTATTTTTGTAAAAACAAAGGTTTAAAAAAACTACATAAAACCCTAAAGGGTATGTATATAATTCGAAACATACTAAATAAAATATAAGGTAATGTTAGTTTATGTGATCGTGATTAATTTTTCTTTGTTCTTTTTTTTGTGTATAAAAAATGATATGCTTTAGTTCAAATTGTTTGACTTATGTTTAACAGCTTTTGAGAAAGATTATTTATATATTTTGAGATGTATTAGGGCTTATAAATATTTCGGCACTAAACTGAAAAATAAAGAAAGATTAATTGTTTAGTTATTTTGTTTTGACATAGATATTTTGGTTAGCTTATTTTTTTAATTTTTAGTGAACGGACAAATGATAAAACTTATTGGCTCAATAAATAAGCTCGAAGTTTAGGTTTATTAGGCCTTCAGCCATGTCCCACATACAAGACCCTAACACCTGAGATCATTTTTGAGCTCATATGGTTTGGCTTTTTATGCTTGACTTATTGTGAGTTATTGATGTTATCTTTGAGGTCTCGTATATATTACTAATATTTTTCTATCGAATTTAAATGGTAAGTTAAAACTACACATTGGGACTTAACGGGCCAAAGCCCAACATATCTGCAAAACACACAATGCTTAAAAGCTACGGTGTAGATATTTTGGATGAGTATCATGAGAGATTATTTATAATGTACGATTTAGATGTTTTTACGTTTTAATTATTTTTAGACGTTCGAACGTTACAATTAATTAATGGAGTTGATGACGAGGTAAATTGTAATTTGAAAAGTAGGTTTTGAAAGTTGGTACTTAATTAAAGTCTAGAACTTTGGGGGAAAAAGGTAAACACTGAAGGGTATGTCGAAATTTTGTAAAAATCTTTTACTTAGAACTATTTGGAAGAAACATAAATGATATATATTTCGATTAATTACCTAACTATTTGGAAATATTAAATGTGAAATACCAAGTTAACTTAGTGTATTAACACTAACAAATATAATATCTCTATAAGTAATATAATATTAAATATTATAAGTTTGTTAAAAACCGATACTAACTTTTTAAATATACAACTAACGTTGATAAAAAAAAAAATGACAATGAAGTTGCATGGCATATGTTAGTACAATACCTTCGGTCTAAATCAAAAACCCATATTCTTTTAGGTCATTACGTGTACCGATGTACATTCCAAGTGACCATACTTTTGACATATACTCTCTCCTTTATATCCAGGCGAGTTCATCGCCACTCATTCTCACTCGTTTTGATATAAATGTATTATTACTTGGGGTGAGAACATTGCTTGCTTTTTAAAACTGGACAAGTATTTTTGCGTAAGATTTTCCCTGTATAGTGTTGCCTATTGTAGCGTTTTGACACTACTGGCTCCAACTTATCATGAACGTCAATTTCTCGACTGGGGACGGTCGAGGGAAGCGCGAGAGAATGTTTTATAGATCTATTGGGATTATTATCCCTATCCGGGTGAGTAGCGCTCACTACCCACGGGTGTCCGATTAAACGGATTATATACCATGACGAAACTTAAGAAGGTTAGGTTTGGTCGATTACGTCGGGGTAGTTCCCCTAGCAATATACTGCTATAATATAGGTAATTTAGCGTCGGGTGTAAGAGCTTAGGGCAACGTAAATACCTTTTATGTGACGTTGTAATTGTTTATACGGTGCATACGTGTTGATAAATTGTGGTCCACTTAATAACGTTTGAACTAAACCCTAATGAATTCGCTCAACTTTTAAGTTGACTTTTAAAGCTTGTTTTTCTAGGTGCTTAGGCATGGTATGTGTTGGATTGACTTATGTGGGTTATTTGCCTGTACCGGTATACCAGAGATTTATCTATGTTTGTAAATACGTTGTTGAACTTATTAAGCTCGCATTTTAACTTGATCTATCATATTTTATTGATGTAAAATTATTTATTATTATTTCTAATAATGATCGGTGTTTATTTTCAAAACGTACCCTTAGAGGTCGTTCTTTATGCTTTGTACTTGAGATGATCAATCAAGTCACGCCTTCGGACACGTGTTCCATCCAGGCCCTGTCTGGGGGTGTGACAGTATTGATAGTTTGTTTGGTTTGTCCTTATGGTCTAATATTTGAGATATATGGAGGGTTAGAATCTCATTATCTTTGATAAAAGTTGTGAATTTAGTCCAATATAGTCTAATTCAATCTTTCCATTAATAGGCTAAGGACACAAACGGCCTAATCAAAGGACAAAAAATCTAAGGCAATTCGGATGTTGTTCTGTTGCGGAAAAAGCCCTAAGCCCTAATCTTAGCAGAAGGAAAGTTCGACTGTCTAAGAATTATTGAAGTTCAGTTTTAAGGTCGTTCAAACCAGACAGTAATCAGAGGTTAAGTCAGGTTTGATGTTTGTATTTCACACGTCCAAGGGAAACCACTGTGAAGAAGGAAAAGGATGTATCAAAGGGAAGATGAATAGAAAGAAAAAATTGAAGGCAATCTATAAGAAGAGGATTTGATTTGAGCTTGAGACTGATTTTGTTGATTTTCTTTTGATGAAGTGATCGAAAGTGGAGAAAGTTTGAAGATTAATAGTTTGAAAAGAGGAGATAAGAGGAGTAGTTAGATTCATCAGATTTCTCGTTATTGTTTCATCAAAGGTTTTAAGCGAAGATTTAGAAAATTGGAAAAAGAAGGTAAGAACCAAGAATTACGAAGAGAGTGTTCCCAAAGAAAGGTAAGAAAAAAAAATGACAAAAGAATATTAAGAATGAAGAATCTGACGAGGAGGGGATATTACTGTATGCCAGAAAAAAGAAGAAAAAGTTAAGAAAAAAGAGAAACAGGCTAAAGCGCTTTTAGCGCGTGAATAAGCTGACTGAAGAGTTATCTTCGACTTTTCTTTATTTTGTGAAAAGGACAATACTTCTTCCCTTTTTTCTGCTATAAAAAATTCAAAAGTTGACATTTTGAGGTTTTTGACCGATATAGGTTTTAGTTCTTTACACAATGTTTCCATAGACCAACTTCCATCGAAGTTGGGATGGTTTGTTGTGTCCAAGTTTGAAAATTACATGTTGAGTTTGGATACTGGTTATAAAATTGAGGTAACCCGTCAAAAAAAATCATGATATGTTAGGTGTTCCTGTTGGCGGTTACTCATTGTTTGACTTGGATGAAAGAGAGTTTGACATGAGTATGTAAAAGTTATGGGTTGGTCATTTCATCCTTTAGAATAGAGGGATCTTCGAAGTTATGATATTGGCTCGGGTAGTTGTTGCTACTAAAGAAATTGACTTTCTTTTCAAAGTTAACTTTCTTACGTTGTTTACGAATACGATGGGTAAGGCTGACTGGTTGAAGGGGCAGATATGTTTGGATGTGGTCAAACGCCTCCGTTAAGATTCTGTAATCTTAGATATCGATTGGTGCGGATATATTTATGACTGTCTTCGAGACAGTAAACTCCCGTCAGGAACCAATCATTACCTTGGTCCATTAACATTCCTTATTATAAGTTTCTAAATTCCATTAAATGATCTTTTTCATGTTTCTAAATTCAGCTAATTTTTGTTTTTTTTCTTTTTCTTATCAGCTGTTGTATTTAGATTCGACCAAGTTGATAGGTTTCTGTTGTTCGACACAGTCCGGACTATCAGAATTGGTCAAAATACTTGTGATGAGTCAAAGGCAAAGAGTGGAACTTAAAGAGCGTGTGGTCGGGGCTTTTAGATCTTAATTCTGCTGGACCGAAACTGAGGTTGAAAGAAGCAGAAGGTTTTATAGGTTTTTTTTTATTTTCTGTGGAAAAATTCCATGAAAGGGTATGGCTTTAGATGCTTCAATCATGAATCACTGAGATTCAAAACATTAATCTCATGAGATCTGTTGTTCTCATGTAATTCACTTTGAATCTCATGAGATTCAAACTTTAATCTCATGATATTCAAACTTTAATCTCATGTGATTCCACAAAAATCTCATGTGATTCACTTTGAATCTCATTAGATTCAAACTTTAATCTTGTATATTTATCAGTTATGATATTGTACTGCATTTGATTAAATACAAGATTTGTTTAAAAGAGCTGAAGAAAAGCTTGCTTATATTTGTTCTGAAAGAGTTCGTCTAGAAGATTTATTAAGGAAAGCTAACTCAGATTATCATGGTGATGGAAAGTTCGTTGAACTTTAAGAAAAGTATGTTCAAGTGTTTAAAGATCCTATTTCATTTGATGTTGGTATGAATTCTATAGATGGTGATGATGGGGATGGTAATGGGGATGATGATGGTACTCGGGATGATAATGCTAGGGGTGATAGTGATGTGAATCAGGATGATGACAATGCGGATTCTAAAGTTGATGCAACGACAAAAGAAGTTGATGCAATGACAAAAGAAGTTGATGCAACGACAAAAGAAGTTGATTCAACGACAAAAGAAGTTGATGCAACGACAAAAGAAGTCGACAAAAGAAGTTGATGCAACGACAAAAGAAGTTGATGCAACGACAAAAGAAAATGTTGAAGAATCTGTTGAGATCACGTGTACACCTGAGTCTTTCAGTCAGTGGATAGATGCAAATTCAGATTTTATTTTAGAACATATTGACTGTGTAGTTGATGAATATCTATATGTAATATTCTGAGCATAATCCCACTTTATTTCTTTTCCCATTGATTTCTTTTTTTTAATTAAATCTTTTTTTTCCAGGGTGATGCGCTGGATGCAATTGCTGAAGTTGCTGAAGATATGCGGAGAAATAATGAAGGCACAGTTACTCTAGAAAGATTAGTTACACGTCATTCAAAAGCAAGCCCGAGTCCTAATAAACGAATGGTGAAACCATCTTCGTACCTCCTATCTCCTTATATGAACAAAAAGACAAAGGTTTTACCAAAAATTAATAGGTCTGAGTTTATGATTGAGCAAGTTTGTTCGCGATGCAGCGCGACGAGATGTAAGTTTACATGTTTATTTTTTTATATAAGGCACCATTCAATAAGAATCACAAGAGATTCCTTTTGAATCTCATGTGATTATGCTAGAATCTCATGTGATTCAGTTTGAATCTCATGTGATTCAGTTTGAATCTCATGAGATTCTGTTTTAATCTCATGTGATGTTTTTAAAGCTCATGTGATTATATTAGTAACTTCTGGTGAGCAAAAAGTACTTGGAATTCGATTGAACATGAAAACATTATCACCGGGCTTGTGTATTGACGCGAATGTAGTTGATTGTTGGGCTGAGATTCTTAACTATGAAGATCGTTTTAGAAAGGATGAATCTTTATCAAGGTATTTTTTCCTAACGGGCTGTATTGTAAGTGTCTTAAATAAATGTATTTTACTATACAATTATTTATTGTTCATACCAATTTTTTTACTTATTGTATACAGACAAAGTCCATGTTTGATGAGACATTGTCTACCTATGAAGAAAAATGGAAAAGTTTTGCAGCAGAAGTTTCAACCCTGTTTAAGGATAATGTTGGAGGCTTGACTCTAAGTGACATTGACTTGGTAAAATTGCTTTTTTTTTGAATTTTACTTATTCATAATTTTTATTTTTTAATAATGAGATTCAAACAGAATCACATGATATTCAAACGGATTCACATGAGATTCAAACTGAATTTTACACTTAATTTAAATATGTTTTTATTTTACTTATTCATAATTCTTATTTTTACTTAATCCTAATTTTTATTTTTTTAAAATCAGGCCTTTTTTTCACACAATTCTGCTTCTCGGGATCTTTTTATGTTGTAGTCTGTTCAGACCTTACAATACAAATCAATGACTATACTTGATAACATGGACTCTGGAGCAACTTATGATTCAAAATGTAAACAACCATGCGATCTTCTTGTAAGTATTTTACTTCATTTAAACTGAATCTCATGAGATTCACAACAGAATCACATGAGATTCACAATAGAATCACATGAGATTCACAACAAAATCGCATAAGATTTTTATGTAGTCTCATTATTTTTTTTTTATATTTTTGTTGTAGAAAAAGTTGTTTGCTAGTCATTTGAGGCTGTATGGACATGAAATGCATTCAAAGATTGAAAGATTGAAGACAAGGATCCCTAAGCTTAAGTGAAAGACTAAAGAAAATGTGAAAGATTGTGGTATTTTCACTATGCTACATATGGAATCCTACATGGGTCAAACTGCTAAAACATGAGATTGCGGTCTTGTTGCTGAGTCTAAACAACAGTGTGACATGCTTAGGCAACTAAGATTCAAGTTTGCAACCAAGATTTCTACACGAGATTAATGTGCATGCTCGAAAGATGATTAGATATGCTGGAGAATTTGATAAAATTGTGGGTTTTCAAAAGATGTGCATAGTGGTTGACGCACTAAAGAACAGGGAGGAACATGAAAAAAACTAAGCATCCAACGTAGAAGAATATAATTTTGTGAAGCTGACTATCTTTTGTGAAGTTGTTTATAACCTTTGCATGGTTAAACAGTTTATATCATTGTGCTTTGTGGATTATAGTTCATCAATCTATCTATATTTATCTATATTAGATGCTAGTTTACTTTTGATAGTGCAGTGGTAGTTTTATGACACTTCAGTTGACTGTAGAATATTTTGTCAATGTTTAAACAAAGTTTATGGGTAGTATTGACCAGTTTATGGTATAACATTTTAGTGTCTTTTGGAGTCTATGATTTCATGATTTTTTGAATCACATGATATTCTAACAGAATCCCTTGTGATTCAATTTGAATCGCAAGGGAGTCTAACAGAATACTAAACATGTCTAACAGAATCCCTTGTGATTAGAGGAATTACAATTGATTTTTATAACTAAAAATAATTAAAGTAAATCAAATCACATGTACTTAAGTAAATAAACATGTCTAACAAAATCCCTTGTGATTTGAGTAATCTCAAGAGATTCCTCTAGATACACAAGAGATTCATAGAGAATCACATGTGATTATGCTGCAATCAGTTTGGATCAATCACAAATATACAAGTAAACATAGAAATCAAGTAAAGAACAATTATTCAAATATTTAAGTAACTAAAATATGATTCCAGAAGTATTTGAACAATAACTAAAAATATTCAAGTAACTAAAAATATTCAAGTAACTAAAAAGTTATCAAGCATCGACGATGACTGGTGTCGCCTTTCTTTTTTTCCTTGCCTTTGGATTCAGTGGACAAGTTGTTTTGGTATGTTCGTTTGTCATCTCTTCACAAAACCCACAAGGCCTTACTTTTTTCTTTGCAACTGTAAGTGCTTTTTCTCGTTCACTCTTTAAACGTTCTCCTTTCTTCAAATGTTCTCCTTTGTTCACAGCTTTTGTTGGATTTTGCACACAATTTTGATCGGGTTTTGTTATTGAAAAAATACCACCAATTACATCTCCTGTATCTCTTGAAGGGGGGTTCGGCATATCGGCTTTCACTTCATCCAAGAGTTTCTTCAAGTTTTCTACATAGGTGCCCATCTTTCCTTCATCTTTGCTCAACAAGAATAAAGTATCATCCACCAAAAAATTTGCCTCATTTGTAAGTCTTTCAATTGTTAAATTTTTTCCCCATATCTGTTTTTTTGTCTTCTCAGGTCGGGAGGTATTATGTCCCTTGTCCAGCGCCTCAAAATGTATTGCTTTGGAATAACATTAATCTCACGATTCTTGAACACACAAAATATATGTCGACATAGAAACCCGTATCGGAGAAAATTTCTACAAGTACATACCACCGAACCATCTTCTATATTTCGTAATACCTTTCTCACAAAAACACAAGTAATAAGAATGTTATTAGAACTACATCAGATTAGAAAATAGGCATGTTATTGGTCAATATGAATCACATGAGATTCCAGATAAATCACATGAGATTCAATATGAATCTCATGAGATTCCACATGAATCATTTGAGATTCCATAGAAATCACCTGAGATTCAATATGAATCACTTGAGATTCCATAGAAATCTCATGAGATTCATTTAAAGTTTTATTAAAAACAAATAAAGACTTACCTTATAGTCTTTCGCTGTTTCTCCCACTGTTCCAGTTTTCTTCTCTTGTTCTTTTCCCTTTTTTCCTTTTTTTTGTGAAAAAGTGATTTATTTTCATTCGGCTTCTTGTCTCTAATAATGACAGTTTCACAACCTTCATCTATATTTAAACCTTGAATCGTACAATTCTAACAACCTTCATTTATTTCAGTTTAAACAATCAAAAATATCGTCCTAGTGTATACTCGGGCTGCATGAAGTTCAATATCTAATTGTGTAATACACTTTGGAGCTGCATCAATTGTTTTGAAGTCTAATGAATCTTGCCTATACCTTTGCCTTTCCATTTCTGATTCATATGACATCATGAAACTAACAAGCGTTGCCCCATGGCTTGTGAAACTTTTGAAGAACGAGTTTTCACTTTCAGACCTTAAAGTGGTCCTCATCAATCCATATAATGCAGAGTCAATAAAATAAGCTGGAATCCATATTTCTCGAAGATTAAACATTTTTTTTCAACCATTTGTGACTTTGCAAACCAAAATCTTCAATCAATTGAGCCCATTTCTCTTCAAACTCTAATGGTTCAATGAACATATTCCAAATGATCTTATCGAAACGTTCTTTAAAATCTGTTTCATTGTATATTTCTTTACAAAATCTGTTTTGGATAAAAGAGTTATTAGTTTAATCATAGGAGATACAAAATAGGCATGTGATTGGTCAATATGAATCACATGAGATTCTGGAGAAATCACATGAGATTCAATACGAATCACTTGAGATTCCACATGAATCATTTGAGATTCCAGAGAAATACGAATCTCAATATGAATCACTTGAGATTCCATAGAAATCTCAAGTGAATCAAACTCAATCACATGAGATTCAGGTTTAATAGTTATGTGAATAAAAATACCTTGGATGGAATTTTTTGCATAATGTGCCACATGCAAAAGTCTGTGTTTGGCTTTCTTAAAAACGGCTTCGATAGCTCTCTTCATGGCTCCATATTGATCGGTCACGATCATGGTTGGTTCTTTTAAGAAAGCGGTCATGAATGCCGTTATCAGCCACGTGTATGATTGTGTATCTTCATGTAAAAGCCTTCCCGAACTAAGAGTGACACATTTTCCATGATTATCGATGCCAACGAATGGTACAAACTTCATGTTGTACCTATATAAAAATCAATTTGTTAGTACTTGTGAGAAGAGAAGAATCACATGAGATTCCAGTAAAATCTCATAAGATTCAAGTGGAATCACAAGAGATTCAAATGGAATTTCTTGTGATTCCCAAAATAAGCCTAATTATAAAGCCAAACACAGTGAATTACTTACTTGTTGCTGTTGAAGGTTGCATCAAAAGATACTATGTCTCCAAACTCTTTGTAGTTACATTTGGCAACTTCATCAGCCCAAAACATGGCAACCAACTCAGAGTTTTCTACCTTATACTGAAATGTAAATTCGACACATACTTTTTTCTGTTTTCCATTTTGTTTATAAGCATTTGTGCGTCACTTTCACCTATAAACTGATTAACATCCCTTTGGTGATTCTTAAAATCATCGGTCGTCCCATGAACATATTCATACCCGCTTTTATGCTACAATACAAGTTGTGTGCACGTGTTGCACCAATTTTATTTGTTGCAGCTTTGACAACAAACATTTTTTCTGATTGATTCATCTTTCTTTGTTTCTTTGTAAAATGTTTGTACTCTTTTGGGATAAGCATGTGATTGTGTTTGGGTTTAAATTCCACTAACTTGTATTTTGCAGAAACAATATCCAAAACTAATCTTATACGAGCTTTGCAACCTGTTACATGAGTTGTTGTATTCCTTTTTTGTTTGTTATATTCAGGATCAAGTGTGTCAATATTAATACCTTTTGGAACACCTTCTTTGTTACACATGAGGTACTTATGTTGAACCGCTCCTGATTTTGTTAACCTTTGACCTCCTTTTTTAACTTCAAAACTAGCCATTTCAGCGTATTTCGTATACATATCTAAAGCTTCATCTATTGTATCATAGTAGGTCCCTTCAACTGGTATAGGAATTCCTTCTACATGAGGCTCCCAATAAATCGATCCACCAGGTGTCTCATTCTGCTCGTATAAAGTAGGTCTTGGTGTTCTCATACATTATGTGTATAAAAAACATAATAACATTAGATTCATAATAATATAACCACTGAATCACATTAGATATCAAGAATCTCAAGAGATTCCATAGAGAATCACAAGGGATCCCAAAAAAATCTCAAGTGATTTTTAAAAATCTCAAGTGATTTTTAAAAATCTCTTATGATTTTCTCAAAATCTCATGTGATTCCACAAAAATCTCATGTGATTCACTAGTATCGAACAAATACAAATCAGTATCATCTGATTCCATACAAATCTCATGTGATTCACTAGTATCAAAATATCATGTGATTTCACAAAAATCTCATGTGATTCACTAGTATCAAACAAAGTCTGATGAATGTTTGTTCTTCATCCAAGTCTTTTTTATATATGTGTTTGATACTAGTGAATCACATAAGATTCACTACTAGTGAATCTCATGTGATTCACTACTAGTGAATATCATGAGATTCGCTAGTATCAAACAAATTCAACACAATTTTATAACAATACTAATCTCATGTGATTCATTATGAAATATTACTTGTAACTTCTTCAATAACTGTATCTCGATCTGCAACGTCTTCCACAACCGTATCACATGAGATTTTTACTGTTACTTCTTTTTTGTTCAGATCGTTCCGTTTGTTTACTTCTTTTTCATCCATTTCCGGCGATTGACGGTTATGTATGGTGATTTAACGGTTATTTACAGATGTTTTGGAGCTTTTGAATAATTCCAACGACAGTTGATAGGGTTCCGGTGTGTGGCAGTTACTGCGATGGAGTCGCGATGGATTTGGAGGTGTTGCGGTGGCGTTTTGGATGTGTTACGGTGGAGTCGTGATGGATTTGGAGCTTCTGAATAATTCCGGCGACGGTTGTTAGGGTTCCGGCGGGTGGATGGGTTTTTTTTGTCACCCGCCGGTGTGTGTGTGTTTTGAGGAAAGAGAGAGAGAGAGAGAGAGAGAGAGAGAGAGAAAAATATTAAATGAGAGGTGGGTGGGTTTTTTTTATGAATTATATACCTTTGAATGAATGAATATGAACCATTGGATTTGATTGAAATGGAGGGTCAAGATTAACCCATTTGTTTTTTTTGCCCTTGTTTTTTGAGGATCTTGCCCATCTGTGTATTATGTTTAGAGCATCCACAATGGCTTAAGTTGCCAATAGCTTTTCACTATTATAAGTCTTTTGAAGAGTTTTTTTTGCATTACACATCCAAAGCTTTTTGAAAAGCTTTTTGAAAAAGCTTGACAAAGCTCAAGTCTTTTACAAAAGTCTTAGCTATTAAATGAGGTATGCATTAAATGCAAAAAGTCATCAAAAGCTTTTTACATTGTGGACGCTCTTACAAAAGTAGATAAACAGGTACATGGTTGTGTAAAATGTACAACTAAGGGCCCGTTTGGTATATGGGTTTACATGGGTTTAGGATGAAAGATTTGACAAATCAATTGTTTGGTTCTTTGAATCTTTTACTGACACTAGGCGTGATGCCCAATTTTGAGTCCAGGGTGCAATGGTGGGTTTTTGACAAATCCAGCCAATGTAAATTATTTTTTTTTGTCTTTTTTTAGCCACATGATTACCTATTATATTTTTTATATTTTATTTTTTTAATTCACAACAATGTATTATTTTTTAATCAATCACATATAATAAATATAATTTCTCTCTCCTAAACCCATCTCAAATCCAAAACCTATACCAAATCCAAATCATAATCCAACCCCACTTATAAACCAAACGGGCCCTAAACAGTAAATATGATTCAAAACCACATATATTTTGATTGATAAAAGAGTGTTGTTATATCCTCCTACAATATATTTCTACATATCCTCCTACACACACAATAAAATTTTATATTTTTTCTCCACTCATTATCTCTCTGCATCAAAACCATCAGTTCTGACACGTGTCAGGATCCTGTGAGTAGGAGGATTTGTAGGCATATCAAATAGAAGGAAATATCATTTTCCTTCATAAAAAAATGAGTCCCTTGCTACAAATAAAAAGATACAAACACATAAATTTACTCACTAAAACAGACATACATTTAGGTCTTCAAATCATTTCTCGATAAACAATAATTTGAGGACAAGACACTATTAAGAAAAACACCTTTATACTTTTTAAAAGCAAATATGTAAGCTCAATTTTTTTTTGTTCTAAAATAATTTAATATAAACATTAATAGTTAGGGGTGTTTGTCTAAGGTTATATTTTGGGCTTAAGCTTATATTTTCTGAGCGGCTAATTGCTCATGTATAATGAGTGCATAAGCTCATATTTAGTTTTGGTTTAGCTTGCTACAATTTATACGGTAGAATGATCAAAAAGTTACATAAATATAAAATGTATCTATTATACTAAAAGATTGAGCCCCTAAATTTAATGGGGCTGTATCTTTAAATGATTTGTCTCACCCAGAGAGCCATAAGTACAAAACCCTACTGCATACATTGATAAGCATCTTGAGGAGTACCCCATGCTTCCATGATTATACCGAAAAATATGTAGAGTTTTTACATTTAATGCAGCAGTATTAATGAGGGAGGGACCATTTGTGTCAAAGTATTAATGAGGGAGGGACCATTTGTGTCAAGATCATGTAGCTTTTTCTTAAAGCTAACCCTAATCCTAACACTATAAATAGGGGGTCCCTAAACCTCATTTTTCATCCCATACCTCTCCCCTCTTCTCTCTTGGTCGAAATTAGGGATCCCCATGAAAGGGAACCCGGAATTTCGGTCCATTCGAACAGTGTTTGATATTCTCTTTTGATCGAAATTAGGGATCCCCATGAAAGGGAACCTGAAATTTCGGTACATTGTTTAGACTTTAGGCTTTAGGGTTTAGGCTTTAAGCTTTAGGCTTTAGAACTATTGTTTTCTTTGTTGTTATAGATAAGTCCTCTCTTCTCTCTTGGTCGAAATTAGGGATCCCCATTTGAAAGGGACCCGAAATTTCGGGTCCATATCGAACAGTGTTTGGTATTCTCTTTTGGTTCGAAATTAAGGATCCCCATGAAAGGGAACCCGAAATTTCGAAATTAGGCTTTAGGCTTTAGAACTTTTTTTTTGTTGTTATAGATAAGTAATTTATGTGTGTGTTCTATTGATGTATATATTGTGTAGTGTAACACAAGCTTTGTATATTGTACAAATCCATGTGAATAAATGGCATGATCAATGTGTTACTAAAAGGTGAGCACTAAATTTTATTAGGGCTGTATCTTTAAATGATTTGTCTCACCCAGAGAGCCATAAGTACAAAACCCAAATGCATACTGAAACTCAATATCATGGAGTATTAATGATTAGTGTATCAATGCATTCTTTTATGTGATTCAATTCTGTGCAACTTGTAGTTTTTTAGTCCATTATCTCCTTAAAAACTTTTATAGTTTAGTTATTTACGAAATCAACAAGGCTTTGTATTTATAAAGTCTCTTTCTTATCCCACTATGAGTCACTATATAAACTCCCACAATTAGGATGTGCAATGTTTTTTGACTACGTAGTTCATATTGTATATTTTTATTATAGTATTGTATTTTTTGTTTGTCTATTCGTTTACTTTTGAGCAAACTCGAGTGAGTAGTAGCATATTATATAAAGATGTAGAATTGTAGATATGTAAATATTATTGGACATTGGTCCAAATGTATTTCACTGAGAAAAAGTTTAAAAAATCACTTAATTATTACTATTCCTTTCTTATTGGCTTACTTTTGAAGTAGCTGAATCATTATGACATTAAACACTTACATAAACCCGTGATGCCAATCGTCCGGGTTTGCATGGTCAAACACTGATTAAAATTAACGGGCTAAACTAAAGTAGTAACAATTCATTCTAAGGCATCAACATTCTAACAAAATCATTATGCAAGCAACCACATGAGAAAAAAATTTGACACAAGCCGTGTGCATCGCACGGGTCTGCATGCCTCGTGATTATTAAATGAGAGTATAGAAGTCTTTTAATGCAACATCTTTTAGATTAAGAGTAATCTGACAAAACAATGTGACTGCTACATCAACGCTACCTCAATTTTCTCTCTCTTAGACCAAACAGTGACCAAACCCCCGTAATCCGACTAGACAGGTGACCTAACATTTAAAAAAAATTCATTAATTAAAATAAAACATTACAATAATAGAGGGTTTTTATAAAAAAAAGTAAGAGTTTTTTTTTTTAAAAAACTCACACAAACACCCAAAATGGTTTGGTCTCTTCCCAATTCACTTGGTCTCCTCCGAGACCCAACAAATGGAAAGGTTAGGGTGGGTTCGGTCGGTCACAATGTCAAGTAATGGTGGGTTTGGTCAGGTTGGGTGAAGACCGACCAAATGGTTTGGTCGGATTACTCTTAATCTTATGTAAGTCCACCTTTCCTCTTATAAGCCACAAAATTAAAGCTTATCAAAACCATATTGTATAAGCTCATAAACCCAACCATATAAGTTTAGTCACACTTAATTAATCTTATTTTTGCTATATAGGCCATAAACCCCTTATTAAGCTTGCCAAATAATGTAAGAACATTGATCGACATACCTAACGGTTATACTTAATTATATGCTTAAATCTACACGACAACATTCTGTTGAAGACAATATAGGTACTTACAATTTCACAAACCATTAAAATACTGCTGCATCCAATAACTGAGTATTTTAAACATACTAAAACAAAAAAAAATTAGATGGAAAGAGTAATATTATCACTTGTTACAACTTTTCTGGGGGAGGGGAGAGACCCTCCCCTGCCTCAAATAATATCTGACCGCATCATTTTAAGCACAAAAGTAGTCACATGTTTAGGCCTCCATATCATTTTCCATAACATAATACTTTTTTATTGTTGCACTTTTTTGTTCGCTTATAAAAATGATTAAAAGAATTAAATGTATGTTTAATCTTCGCGGAAAAAAAATTTGTGGAAGCAAATTATTAGTTTACCAAATAAATAAATATATTTGCTGCAACTAACAAGATGCTACCGCACAAATTTATTCACAAAAACAAACACTCATATTTATTATTTCTCCTTCTTTCAAAAGTAAACAATAATTTTGGACAAGACAAGAAAGCACCTCCTTACCTTTTACGGGTAAATGGATGTGGTTTTCTCTTTCAGGTTATTCGGAGAGAGCGAGTCTATTAACTCATAGGTATGCGGATTCACTTCACTTGGTTAATCTTGAGACTGTTTCCAACCCTTCTTTAACCACCTTCATATGTACATATTTAATTTAAGGGTAATTTCATATGTCCTTTGTTTTTAGTTAGAAATTTCATATATACCCAAACATACATTAAAAACATTGTACATTATGAATTCAATAATCATACTTTGGATATATATGAAATTAATTATAATAGTGAGAGAAAACATGAAATAATTCTTTTAATTTAACCTATTGTTTGAAAGCCAAATATCTTGCTACTAGGTCTAGGGGTGTTCATCGGTTCGGTTATCGGGTTGTTCGGTTAATGTTTTTGGGTCAAACTTAAAACCAAACCGAACAGAATCAGAAACCGAATTTGAATTCAGTTTGGTTTTCGGGTTGACCCGAATTACACCATTTTTCTAAAATAATCACATAGATATTTAGTAGTAAAACAAAATATTTCAAACGTAATTATTTATTTATTTTTTATATTATGATACATTTTAATGGTCTTTATATATATATATATATATATATATATATATATATATATATATATATATATATATATATATATATATATATATATAATATTTATATAAATTCGGTTTTGAGTTCAGATTGTCAAACTCATATCCAACTCAAATACCGAATTTGTAGTTCAGTTCGATTTTGACAAATGCGGTTCGATTATTAGTTCAGTCCAGTTATTTTGGTTGGGTTCGATATCGGTTTTCGATTTATTCGGTTTTTCTACTCATCGCAAACTAGGTAATGTGGTTCACCTCAATTAAGCCCAACATACTTTTATTTTGGTCCAAAACAATTTAATTTAAACCCCAATTTATAGGCACCAAATAGATAACCTAATACCAAGGCTGTCAAACTCGCAATCCCACGTGGGATCGTTTTTGTCTTTGCAGGATCGGGATCATAGGATCGAATCGGGATCGTACGATCCTACCAATTAGATTATGAGAAGATGAGAAGAAGACCACTAGTTTTCATCTTGAAATTGTGATTTGGGAAAGTAGATACTTAAGTTTAGTATGATTAAAAAATAGAAAATTGACCGTCAATGTTCAGTTAGTATTTTTATTTTGTTAATTTGTTGGGCCTAAGAAAATAATGGGCTAAAAACTAGCTAGAAACATAAGATAGATATTAGCTTAGTAAACTCGTATCGGTACGCGATCCTACGAGTTTATGTTCGATTCTACGATCCCACTTACGATCCCACCTCATATGTGATCCTACCACGATTCTACACGTTTTTTGCTGGTAAACACGTAGGATGGTACGATCCTACGAGTTTACTCGCGAGTTTGACAGCCTTGCCTAATACAATAATACTTTCTGTTCGGTTAGCAAAATACTCTACGATCTTCTGCCACCGCTCACCGCCGTGCGCCGGTGCCAGACCGCCGCTCCATTTCAAACCATCAAAGTGGGTAATATACTAAACCCCATTTCATTTATATATCTGAATTTTATATTAAAAAAAAGATTAATAGTTGTTGTGATTATATATGTCTAGGTTACACTCATTTTAGTTGTCAATAATTATGCCAGGTTTAATTTAGATTTTAGACCCCAATTTATTGCCCCCAAATAAATAACCTAATACTTTCTGATCAGTTATCAAAATACTCTCCGATCTTCTGCCACCGCTCACCGCCGTGCGCCGGTGCCGGACCGCCGCTCCATTTCAAACCATCAAAGTGGGTAATATACTAAACCCCATTTCATTTATGTATCTGAATTTTATATTAAAAAAAGATAATAGTTGTTGTGATTATATATGTCTAGGTTACACTCATTTTACTTGTCAATAATTATGCCAGGTTTATTTATGTTTGCTTTTTAGAGATTTTAGATAATTGGGTGACAAGTGTTTTGGAATCTGGAATATTAGGGGTGGCTCGTTATGACATGACACGAAACACATTACATAAGGCCGTCATGAAAATAAACGGGTTAGGGTTGCCTGGTAGAGTATATAACGACCCGATATATAAAAATGTTTGGTAAGTAGCTGTAGGTGCTCCTAAATGCTCAATGCTTCTAAATGCTATTTCATGGAGCGATAAAATGAGCATTCCGAAAAAATAGATAAAGCTACTTGCTGCTTGTCAAATGAGCATTAAAGATCACAACGCTCACCGCTCCTAGCTCTTAAATGCTCCGCGCTAAACACACCCATTATATTATATTATATTATTTATACATGTTTAGGGTGGGCTAAAACAGAAATAAATGGGTTAGGGTTGGGGTGGTTTAAATGGGTTAACCATTATATAAACAACATTTATATATTTTTCGAAAATATAGTGACGCTGTAGAAGGTAGACATAAGTAATCGAACATGGTCGACATTTATATAAATAACTTTTATATAAATAAATAGTGATACTCTTAAAGATGAGCGAGATAGTTCGAAAAGCAAATAGAGTATGTATATAAATAACCTTATACAATACTATTAGTGATGCTCGAGGGAGTAAATATAGGAATCAGGAAGTATGCGTGCACGGATATCGGATATATCGAGGAGAGACTCTTAATTGTGAAAAATAGTTATAGTCTAGGTTTCCCAAAATCTGACTGCAGTGGAACGGTAACAATTCTTCTGGTAACAATTGGGGTGTGACGTCACGGCACAAAATCAAGTAATAGGAAACGACTTCGAAAGAGACGCTATCAAACAAGTTTACATTCGATGCATCATAAAATATCAGAGTTTCAATTTTGGTCCCAACAGTTTTCAAAATGACATCAAAGTTCCAAGCATTCATAAGTTTAACCAAAACAACACAGTTTCAAAAGATAACATTAGTTTAATAAAACAAGTTTGACAATTTGGCATATAATATAAGAAAAAACAGAATCCGTCTTCTTGATATCCCTGCGGCTCCCATCCAGAAATCACACCTTAGGACATGAGATTAAAACATGCTAAAAAGTCAATAAATTGTTGAGTGAATCCATAGGTTTATATAAGTAAAATGAATGAACAGCAAGACTTAAGTAAATGGTGACAATGAAACACATTCATGTCAAAGCGATTATTAATGCACTAAGCTCATGACACCGAAACCTTAACATGATTTTGCCCCAATAAAAGTAGGGTGTTCTGCCAACTACCCCAAGAATACATCAAATGTTAAACGCGCCACATGGTTATCTAGAAACCATAAATTCAGACGGGGATTGTCAGTCCCGATAGATCTATCCACAACACTTATGCTTACTACAATAGCAAATAACGGTTCATGATAAAGATAGGACTTATGCAGCAGTAATGGTACTTAGGCATTAATGTCAGGCATTATCAGGATAGCATATAGTTTAAAAATACTTGCGTTCAAAAGTTAAAGCATAACATATAATCTCCCCTGAAATTTTATAAAACAAGTAAGTATAGAAATGGGGCTATGAAACTCACCTTATGCGAAATGGCAAAATCAACAATATAGTAGCTGAAGTAAATCAACCACCCTAAGTGCAACCTAAAATAAATGACGCAACTTAGCAAAATAAACAACTAACACTCACACAAACGAAAAGGAAATAAAGGGAAAAAAATTGTATAAAAACGTTTTTCTTTAACCGGAACAAGTATGGCATTGCGTCCTAAATTTATAGGTCAAAATTACTCAAAATACAAGTCCTAATCTGAATTAATATTACTTCTAAGACATGTCTTAAGTTTACATCTTAACCAATAATTTTTACAACTGCCCACATGTGTTTTACATCAAACAATTTCTTTATTACCAAAATTCTTATTTACCCAAACTTGAAACGCTGTAATTTAAATTTCGTAATTGATAAAAATATGAGGTTTTCGCGTATAGAAAGCTTAATGAATCTATTTTCCAGAAATGTGGGGCCTACTGACCAAAAAGTTTTAGAACTTGGGTGAAATTACTAATTTACCCTTCATAACAAGTGCATGTCATTTTTTCAAATTTATCGCCTCATCATTTTTAGTATATCTCCTTAACCGTACATCCGATGAGGACGAAACACGCGGCCAAATTTAAGTTGACTCGATACCTAGAAGCTACAGTTTTACCAATTTGGGTGTTAGTATACAAATTTTCTGACTTATGATGGTTTCAAATTCAGGTCGCGCAAAGTGACTAGTTTTAGTAAAGTAGTGATTTCTCACCCATCCGAAATAGTTATCGCCCCATCCAAACGGCGATGTGTACCTAAGACATACACCCAGGTCACCATTAACTTTTTCAAAACTGTCCCAAAGAAAGTGTGGCTAATTTTTATAGCTTACGAAAACGAGCACATTTTGGAATCTATGGATGCTATTAAAGTGAGGCCAGTTGGAGGTGATACCTCTAAGTGTCCTCTACAGGTATCATGATTGTTTTTAAAAGAGTTTGCACAAAAACATGGAGTTAAGCTCCATTTCCTAACACTAGGTCTGATTTGACTAGTTTTAGTAAATCGGTTGTATCTCACTCATCCCGTAAAGATACGGCTCTATCCAAAGAACCACACGGACCTAAGACCTAGACCTATGTTTCTATCAACTTTCCCAGGGGTCTCATTACCAAAAATATTTCAAAATCAACCTGTTTAGCTACTTATCTAAAAACAGTCTCTTAAACCTCAACAAAACCAATCCAAAACATCCTTTTACTTACTCTAAATCTCTAAATAATACCACACTTAAATGTTTAACACATTAATAACACAAAACTCATAATTTTTCATAATCAAACATGAAAATGCATGGACCAAAATCAAAAGAAAGATCAAGAATCAAGAGTTAGACTTACTAGAAGACGATTAAAGCAAGTGAATCAAACATAAACACCCCTTTGGTTTGTTGGCTGATTTTCAAACCAACAAGACAACCCCAAGCAACTCAAACCTTTCTTCAAAACCTTCCAAATATTAAAACCCACTTGTTTACACAAAACCCTAACTAAAGATCTTCAAGAAAAAGCCCAAAAACACTCCAAATCTTCACCAAATTCAACCAATCTTTGCAAGCACCTTAGGATACATGCTGTAATGTATAAAATGAGTAGAGAAAATTTTTTAGAGGGGTGCTGGTGGTGGTTTATGGATCGGCAGCCACAAAGAAAGAAGGGAGGAAGAAGTTGAGTGGTTTTTGTTTAGATTTTCATGTAAATGAGTTATGATTGTGTTTTATGGAAAAATGAAATGTGATTGGTTGTGTGTGTTGGTGGTTGACTGGCTCTATGGCTTTGGTTTTTAATTTTATTAATTTTTATTTTTTATATTTGCTAAGTAGTATGAAATGTAAAGCTTTTGATAAAAAGTGAAGATTAAAGGGTAAAAGTAAGTTATTAGCTAAGAAAAGTATTCTAGAAAAGATTTGGCGAAGGCGCGAAAATAAACATAAAATGCTAAAATAAGAGATTGAGTAAAACTTCCATGGTGAAGAAATGTAAAAATAATGTAACTACGATAAGACACGAAAGACAGAAAAAAGAACCAAACACGACTCAAAACTTAGCTAGGAACGCGAAAATTAGTCCGAATTCGTTTAAAAGTAAAAAGTTAAGAAAAAAAAAATTTACTTAAGGGTAAAAATAAGAATAAAATATAATTTATTTATTTACCTGAATTTACAAATCTCACAGTTGATCCCCCTAAGGGAACTCTGGTCCCCAGAGTTCAACTGTTGACCGCAACAAACGAGGATGGTGGTGAATAATTGAGGTACGGACTTTGCCTTTAACGGAATCTCGCTCCCAATTAAACTCAGCTCCTTGCCTAGAGTTCCAGCGAACTTTAACTAAGGGAATCCAACTTCGCTTCAACTTCTTGACTTCCCTATCCACAATTTCAACAGGTTCCTCTATGAAGACAACTTGTCAATCTTGATTTCTTCCAAAGGCACACGTCTGTCTCTGCCAAGCATTTCTTAAGGTTTGACACATGAAACGTGTCATGAATGCTCATGGGGTAACCTTAAACGATAGGCTACAGTTCCAACGCGCTCTACAATCTCAAACGGTCCCACATACTGTGGTGCCAACTTTCCCTTTTTACCAAACCGAACCACCCCTTTCCATGGAGATACTTCAAGTAGCACGGGGTTACTGACATTAAATTCAAGCGGTTTACGCCTCTTATCAACATAACTTTCTGGCGGTCCCGCGCCGTCTTCAACCTCTCTTTGATTTGCATAATTTTCTCTGTGGTCTCTTGCACAATTTCAGGTCCCATCAGCTGAATTTCCCCAACTTCTACCCAAATTATGAGTGATCTGCACTTACGCCCGTATAGTGCTTCAAAAGGTGCACATTTAAGGCTCTTGTGGTAACTGCTGTTGTAAGAAAACTCAACCAATGGAAGGTGAGTATCCCAACTCCCTTCGAAGTCCATAACACATGCCCTAAGCATATCCTCCAATGTCTGAATAGTACGCTCACTCTAACCATCGGTCTGAGGATGGTAAGCCGTACTCATGTCTAATCTTGTACCCAACGCCTTCTGAAGAGCTCGCCAAAAGTGTGACGAGAATTGGCCATCACGATCTAAAATGATGGACACAAGCACATCGTGTCTCGCTACAATTTCATTGATGTAGATTCTTGCTAACCTCTTCATTTTGAAATCTTTACGAATTAATAGGAAATGAGCAGACTTGGTCAATCTATCCACAATGACTCAAATCACATCATACCTAATACTGCTTCTAGGTAGCCTCATTACTAAGTCTATAGTGTTCTCCCATTTCCACTTAGGAATTTTTGGATGCTGAAGTAGTCCTGAGGGTTTCTGATGTTCTGGCTTAATCTTGGAGCAAGTTAGGCACTTGCTAACGTACTTAGCAATGTCTTTCTACATACTAGGCCACCAATACTAGTCTCTCAAATCATAATACATTTTATCTGCACCGAGATGTACTAATACTTAGAAGTGTGAGCTTCATACATGATTAACTTCCTTATACCGCCAACAGAGGGAATCCATATCCGATCGACAAAGTAAATTAGACCGTCATCCCTTTTCTCAATCTGTACATCTAACCCTCGTAGCTACTCTGCTGGAGCCTTAAGGTCCTTGTTAGCTTCTCTTTGAGCTTCCAATATTTTAGTCTTGAGGACGGATTGGGCAGTCATGCTCATAGCACGCACTTGCCTCAACTTGAGTCTTTCCTTCATACTCAAAGCATCCGCCACTACATTTGCCTTGCCTGGATGGTATTTGATTTCACATTCATAGTCACCGAGTAGTTCAATCCACCTCCTTTTCAGGGGTCTTCCAGTTCTTGACTGACTCAACCTTGCTAGGGTCCACATGGATACCGTCTTTGTTGACCACGTGCCCTAGGAACTGGACTTTTTGTAACCAAAATTCACACTTTGAGAATTTGGCATACAACTTCTCTTTCTTGAGCAGTTCTAGAATCGTCTTCAAGTGGACTTCATGTTCTTCTTCTGACTTTGAGTAGATTACGATGTCGTCAATGAATACAATTACGAATTTGTCCAAATACGGCTTGCATACGCGGTTCATCAAATCCATAAAAATTGATGGTGCGTTTGTCAGCCCAAACGGCATAACTGTGAACTCAAAATGTCCATATCGCGTCCTAAATGCAGTTTTCGGTATGTCTTCCTCACGAACTCTTAACTGATGATAACCCGATCGAAGGTCAATTTTGGAGAAATAACACGCGCCTTGCAACTGATCAAACAGATCATCTATTCTGGGGGAGTGGGTAGTGGTTCTTTATAGTCAGCTTATTCGGTTCTCTGTAGTCAATACATATTCTTAAAGCACCGTCTTTCTTCTTGACAAATAGCGCATGTGCTCCCCATAGTGAATGGCTTGGTCTAATAAAGCCCTTCTCTTGCAGCTCCCTAAGCTGGTTCGACAATTCTAACATTTCGAAGGGTGCCAACCGATATGGCGACTTTACAACTGGCAACGCGCCCGGTATCAGGTCAATACGGAATTCTATCTCACATACTGGAGGTAAACCTGAAAAGTCATCTGGAAATATCTCGGGGAAATCACAGACAATGGAAATGTCCACAAGCTTTTTTTCATCAGCCTTGATACACGACAAGGATTTCAGATCTTTCTTAGGTCTTTCACCTTGAATTTCAAGTATTTCGTCATTCGATAGCGGAATACGAACTATCTTCTCATAACATACAATCACTGCACGATGGTATGACAACCAATCCATTCCGACTATGACATCAAAACTACCTAGTCGAGTGGGTAATAGGTCTATCTTGAACACATGGTTAAACAAGGCTAAAGTACAACCACGTAATGGTGCTAACAACCTTCCCATCGGATAATTCTACTTCATAACTAGTGTCTAAAGCGGCGAGAGCAATATCAATAAAAGGAGCAAACGCAGTAGACACAAAACTTCTCTCAACACCCGAATTAAATAAGATACTTGCATAGTGATCGTTAAGTAGAAACGTACTCGTGACCACGTTAGGATTCTGTTGTGGATTCTCAGTCCCCATAACATAAGCTCTCGTACGAGCTCCCTCATTCTGTTGATTCGCCCTCTTAGGACACTTGTTTCTTAGGTGTCCTTTTTCACCACATGTCACATTATGCAAGGGGTTATCACCAGCACCTGGAAGGCACCCGGAAGTCTAACTCAACAATCTTTCTCCTCATGACCCATTTTTTAACACCTCTGACACTTCTTCGAAGGGAAATAACCATTGTGATGTAAGTTACATCGGTTGAACTTTGGTAAGTTCCCAGCATAACCCTTACCATCAGTTGGGGCTACAACATAAGCCTTAGCAGCATCTTGCCTCCTATGCTGCTGGTGCTGATTGTTGTTGTTTCGGTTATGGTTGTTGTTGTTGGGGTTATTGTTGCTGGTGTTTCTCTGGTAATCTTCCCACTTTCTTTTATTTCCTTCACTAATCCTTGTTGCTTTGGCTGAACTGCTTGCTCGACCAGGTCACGAGCCATGTTGATTGCATCGTGGAGACTTGCGAGTTTTGATGAGGTGACATTTGCCTTAACCCTCTCAGGCAGTCCCTGGATGTATCGCTCAATCTTTTACATTTCTGGTGTCACCAAATCTGGACACATCAAAGCCAACTCATGGAAGCGGTTGTTGTAAGCCTCGATGTCATCACCTTTCAAGGTAAGGGTACATAATTCTTGTTCCATCCTCTAGATTTCCGTGGCTCAGCAGTACTCGGTAGTCATCATAGTCTTAAATTCATTCCAAGGAATACTGTTAGCATTAACAAGCCCTAGGGTGTGCACATTTCCATTCCACCATGTTAAAGCACGACCCTCAAAAGTACACGCAACAAATTTAACTTTGTCCTCTTCAGCACATTTGCAAATTTCAAATACTTGTTCCACTTTCTCTATCCAACGCCTCAATCCAACTAGACCCTCTGTTCTGTTAAGAGGGTGAGGCTTAGCATTCATAAAGGTCTTGTGCGTATAACCTTGCACATTCACAGCTCCTCCAGCATTGGCTGGTTTAGGTCGGTTTCTCTCATGTTCAGCAATGGCTTCAGCCACTCTTGTAACAATGAGTCTTTCAACAACAGCTCTTCCCGACCTTCTTAGCGAGTTAGTTCTCCTTACTCTTCGTGGCGGCATGGTTCTGTCAACAATACAAATACACAATTCAGTAAGAATTTGTAAGAGCATGTTAAGTCGAGATACATGATAATAATGGAGAAAATGAGATAAAAGAATGGTAATAATAATCATGAATTAATTATCAACACAGTATGCAATTCTATTATGAATTCACATAAGAACAAGATTAGATTTCACAATGATATTAATGAAGAAATGAAATAAGAGAATGATGTAACAACAATGGCAACCAATGATATTTCATTAAGCACATGTTTTCCCATTACAATAAGCCAATGATAAGTTTAGTAGACTGCGGTGTATACAAAAGAGAACAAAATTACACCCGGCAGTATAATAGCACTAACTGTTACTAACAGTTTAGTGGAAAGATACAAAAGGTCCTAAACTAGGATGACATAAAAATAAAATAAAATAAACTACTGGGAGCCACTAGGTGGTCCATGCGGTTTGGGAGGTTGAGACTCCTCAAAAGTAGCTAACCCATCAACAACATCATCTGGGCGTGCATCCATAGCACCCCATCCCAACCTCTCGGACACCCAAACATGAAAATTGTAGAACACTCTCTCCCACCTATCCCGATCACTCAACACCAAAGCATAATTAGCCCCAAGCGTCTCCAAACGCTTCTCCATCTTTTCCATTTTATCCATCTTCTACTGATCTTTGTTTTCTAACTTAGTCACCCTTCCCTCAACACCACAAACTGTACCTCATGACTCAAATCCCGATCTAAGGCATCCATACGCTTTCCAATCTTACGGATCCCATAATTGTTCGCATCTATCTCAGCTTGGCGTTTCTTCTCACATATCTCCAAGTAGTTCACATTACTAAACAAGATTTTCGTATTATCATTCAACCTCAAGCTCACGTCCATGAAGATAAAATGGAGGAAATAAGGATACAGACGAGGGACCTCCCACCTCAAATGTACTACCAGGTGGTGGCATCTCGAGGGCCCCGCTAGCAACAAGCCTCAGAGTTTCTGATGAAGACTCAAACAATGGTGGCGGAGTAATATGAGACCCAACTGGTGGAGTAGCTGCAGGAGGTGCGTCCTCCTCAGCATCAACCTCTAACTCCTCTTCAGGATCCTCTTCTGGGTCCTCCTTAAACTCTTCCTCAGGTTCCTCCTGAGGGTCTTCTTCTGGTTCCTCCTCAGGCTCTTCCTGAGGGTCTTCCTCGAACTCCATATCTGACTCGTCAGAGCGACGGGTCATCAGCAGGGAAGTCAAACACATGGTTTGGAGATGGCGGAACGTCCATAACTACAAAAGAGAAAAATATATATTAATAATAAACATATATTATTTAAATGATTATAAGATTAAAATTTTATAATTTAAACGGTGATGCTTTTATAAATAAACATCATTAATCATAATGGTCAATATTTATATAATTGACCGATACAAATGAATAGCAATACGCCAAAGGGTAGATGATATGTGTGAAAACACATATCCGTTTTATATCAAAAATGACCCATAAAAGATAAAATTGTGCTTAAAATGCTTGTATCTTGCTTGTTTTGTCTTTGTGATTGTGTAGGTATGGATATAGCAAAAATCGCAAGAAAACGGTCAAAACCGGAAAAACACGGACACGAGACGGAAAAGAGTGTACAAGAGCCGAGGATTTGATAGCAAGAAAGGTCAAAAGTCAACTCCAGTCAACCATTGGTCAACTACTAAATGACAAAACCCAAAAATACCCAAAACAGTCCCTTAAATTAAATCAAATTGCAAAAATAACCCAAAAACCCTAACACCGTTATCTCTTTTGTACTTAAGAGATAACGGTTGTTATCTTCTTATATTAAACCAACACCATATAACCAAGCCTAAAACACCCGGCCCATTCCCTTTTCTGTTTATAAACCCAGGTCAAAGCCTAAATTCCCCGAGACAAACACCCTAACTAACAGTTAAAAAGGGCGCGTATTTCCCTTTTTACTATTCATCATCTCTTCCACTTAACCCCTAGCTCAAAACAAGGGGTAAATGCAAATCAAGTACGTGGCCAAGCAATTCAAGTACCAAGGAATGATATGGCATAGTAATATGTCATCCAGAGCTCTCATTGGCTAAAACCCACAAGAATGACATGCGACTATTGGAAAGAAACACACCAATCATTGGGATTTTATGCTAATTTACTCACAAAAGAAGCACAATGAGTCTGACACACGAAATGCCACGTTGGCAATCCGTGTGCTCACTTATTTAATCCAACGGACATCAATAAGGATCCAATGATGAGGAGAGAATGAAAGGCCAAGATCAAGGGAGAGAGGAGCGTGATCAAGACCTAGAATCTTCATTTACAGGATATAAAAAGCCCCTCACATTCACACACACGTATCTATTTTTTTAGCTTTTAAATTTTTAGTAAAATTGTAATTTTTAGCTTTCAAAATTTTAGCTTAAGTAATGTAACTTTTCCAACTTATTTTACTTTCA
>BQNB010014498.1:5229-75011 GCA_026074375.1 Tanacetum coccineum
AATAAGAATAATAGTAAAATATTTTAAGTCATTTGGAATTACTTAAAGGCTTGCAATTACTACAAATTGCAACCCGGTTTGATGTTTGGGCCTGGATTACTTTATATCCATGCTTTATGGGAGTATAGTAAATCAATGGTCATGGTAGAGTTTGTTGTATTCTAATGGGTTAATATTTGGAGGGGAGCTAATTAATTTTAACTCAAAGGTCCAAAGTTAACTAGTGTTGTAATGCTTAGGGTTTAAAAAGCATTTGCTCGTTGTTTCCTAGCCTTACTAACCAATAGGGACTAAGTTGGCCAATTGCCTAATCTTAGAAAAGCCTTAGAAATACTTAAAACAAAAATTAAAAGAAGATGGAAACCTAAGGGACTAAATCTGCCAAGTTTCTAACTTAGAAGTATAAAAGGGGCGGCGAGTTGCCATTTGGTCAAACTTTACAAAAATCGGTCAACGAAAAACACTCTCTCTCTCTTTCACGCAACTCGCCGCCAAGAACCAAACCTCGAATCGCTGATTTCGTGTGTTTCTTGCAAAGGTAATCATCGATCCTTAATCTATATCAGTTATTTTGTGTGTATATCAAAGGAATCGAATGAAAACACATTAAAAAGTGTAGAAAAATAGATCTAGGGTCGTTTTAAGATGAGTACACCAATGTAGTGTTGTATGGTGTGATCTAGTTGCTGGGATGTGTTCATAAGGTATATATTAATGAGTTTTGATGTGTGGTTTTCTATCTCAAACATTAGTGAATGAGTTGCCTTTGATTCTTAACGGCGGGTTGTAGTTTAAAAAGTAGATATATGTGTGTTTGATGAAAAGAATGGTAGCAATGTATATCTATAGCATAGGAATGCCTTAGGATGTGATTAGTGTTGAAAAAGGAGGTGCGGGGTTTGAATCTTAAGAAACCGGCCCGAATGGCGAGTTGCGTATATTTCTAAACGGCGAGTTGGTTATTTTATTATTTTTAAATAATAACTTACTCAACCCGCTGGTTCATACGGCGGGTTGATTCATAGCGAGTTGCCTAACGGCGGGTTGATTCATAGCGAGTTGCCTAACGGCGGGTTGACTCACAGCGAGTTGTCGAATGGCGAGTTGGCCAACAGCGGGTTGCTTAAAAGGCGGGTTGTCTCACAGCGAGTTGTCGAATGGCGAGTTGGCCAACAGCGGGTTGAATAACAGCGGGTTGCCATAATTTTCTATTATTTTATTCCAACAGGTAAACCGCCGTCTCTCGGCGGTTTGGTCGAATATTTTTATATTTTCGCGGCGGTTTGCTCAATTCTCCTAACGGCGAGTTGGCATTCTGCCTGGCGGCGGTTTGGGCTAAGTTTCATATTTTGACCCATTGAGCCCAATAATCTATCAAGGCCCATTCGAATGACCCAGTTGCTTTTCTAAACCCCATCCGGGCTTAGTTAACAAGTAATTGATCCTGTTGGATAATTAGTAGATTTTAATCAAACCAGAGTTACCTCTGTTTTTAATCAATCGTGGAATGACATGACTTTAATCAATGCTGAAGTTCTCTCTAACTTCTTTTCTCTGCAATGTTTGTCTTCTTTGTTAAATACTCTTTTGCAGAATACGATGGCAGAACAAAATGTCCCCACTCAACCTCCTACAAGAACAGATGAGCAGATTGTACCTCGCTCTCAGTGGTTAACAATCGGGAAAAGCAACCTACTTTTCAATGCGCAAAAGATTCAAAAGAACCCCATCTTTCAGATATCAGTGGACATCCTGAGTAATACCAACTTCTTCCAAGCATTCACTGCCTCAGCAAATGTTCCTGCTATCTACCTGCAACAGTTCTGGAACACAATGAAATATAACGAGAAGACGGGGGTTTATAGTTGTCAAGTTGATGAACAATGGTTCGATCTAAGTGCTGATCTTCTCAGAAAGGCATTAGCAATTACTCCTGTCATCCCAGCTCATCCGTTTGAGTTACCTCCGTCTGGTAACATTGTCATTGATTTTGTTAATGAGCTGGGGTATCCTGAACCTGTAGAAATTGTCTCCAACATAAGGGTGAATTATGTGTATCAACCATGGAGGGCAATTCTGTCCTTAATCAACCAGTGCTTGACAGGAAAGACTTCTGGCAGTGACAAACCCAGACACCCAGTTCTGCAAATGCTGTGGGGAATCGTCACTCAAACTAATGTTGATCATGCAGAGCTGATATGGGAAGAGTTTACTCAAGGGATCCAGACATTTTTCTCACACAAAGCAAGTCACAACGCCAGTCTGAAGAACCCAAAGAAGAAAGTAACTCCTCTCCTCATCCCGTATGGACGGTTTTCCAAAGTGATAATCTATTACTTGGCACGTAATAACAACATCCATCGACGTCCTGATTCTGCGGTTCATCACACTGGAGATGATTATGTCTTAGGGAATCTCAAGTTTGTCCCTAAAAGGTGAGTCAGTAGAAGTTTGGAATGGCAATTCCCGATCCATTGATAACAGAAGCCATTCGACAATCCTCTTATTATCCCACGTATGTGAAAATGGTTGCTGAGAATACGAAGAAAACCCCTCAAGGAAGTGCAAGCGTGCAACCTGCAACACAGCGTGCTACACCCAAAAAGCAGACAACCACCACACCAGTCAAACAAACCAAGCCAGCTCCTCCTCCGTCCAAGAAACCTTCCAAGCGTAAGCTTCCTCAGAAAGTTAGAAAGGGAAAGCCTGCTTTCCAACTTGTTGACTAAGAAGATAAGGCTCACCAATAATCTATTCTACAAAGAGTAGATGATGATCCTGATCTTGAACTGCTAAGAAGTTGAGTATGGAAACACCTCAACGAAAATGGAGAAGGAGAAGGTGATAAATGCTGACCTGGATAATGGCTATCAAGCTTAGCTTAGATCCGGCCTTATCTTCCACAAAGGTGCGGGCACTTTTGGAGGAGTTTATGATCAGCGTGATCCAGTATCCGAAAGCAACTCCCAAACTGCATGAAGATAAGTAGGCACGGAAAGCGTTGTATCTGAAGAACAAGTAGGCTCATTCCCTGATCGAGTCTGACAAAGAAGAAAAGAACTACTGATCATTTATCCTTGCCTAGGCGTGATCATTCTCCGCCTGATTCTTACAACTGGACCTTCTTCCTCGACCCGATGATGAATCATCAGAGGAAGGTGATCCATGAATCTTCATCAACATCTTGATATCAGAAAGAAACTGAAAGTGTACTAGAATCTGGTGCTCTAAATGTGACAAAGTACAAGGTGAAATAGACATCGTTCTACCGTAACATCAGGAGTAAGCATTCCTGTATCAGACCCTGAGAAAGCTCATGAGGCTCAGGCTGGACCAGACCCTGAGCCCATGCAAGAAGACCAGACTGGATCAGACTCTGGAAAATTACATGTGTCTCTTGCTGGACCAAACCCTGAGCACATGATGAATGAATCATTGCAACAGCCACCCAAAGGTTCATGAAAACCAGAAGCTCATAACAGGCGAACGTGTCATCAATGATAAACCAGAAAGTCATTCTGGTTCTATGTCTTCCATGAAGAATCTCGATGACTCTGTTAACTTTGGGGATCAATTTCTTCATGACAAACCAACGAGAAATGATCATGAGAAATCTGAAGCTAGAGAGGATCCCTGATTCCACAATACTGACCCTAGTCATCAGACAGTAACGTCAACTCCCTCCCTTGATTGGCTCCCTCACAGATGTCACATCTTCAATAACCATCATTACTGGTCACGCTCCACCAATCAACACTGAAGCTACAACAATCACCACATCACTCCTGAAATCACTCCATTGCATCGCCCTTCAGTTAAGGAGTAGCAAATTGTGAGCAAGAGGAGTTTTGAAGTTGACGAATACTGATGATTTGTGGCTGTCAATACAGATCCCAGTTCCTACGGCTGTTGATAATTATCTAGGAACAAAACTTGATGATGCTCTCATTAAGGTTCTTGAACGACACACTGCAGATTTAATCGAGAAATACTCTGTGTTGCCTGGCCCAGAGTCTGTCAAGAATCAAGAATCGGAAAAGAGTCCGAAGGAGATTATCAAAGCCAAAAAGGAACAAGCTGAGGAGAAACAAGATTCAACTTACTCCATCAGGTCAACCGATGAAGTTGATATTGAAGAGTTTGATCTAAAGAGTGCTCTCTTCAGTCACATGAATAAGAAGAAGTCTGCCAACAAAAACAAGACCAACTACCGTCTATACCATGCTCTCAATGAGCTCAGGATAGCGGATGAAGACCCATGGAATAAGGAAGTTGCAGACAAGTGAAAGTACACAAGAGAAAGCATGATAGTGATGATGATGATGAAGACGATGATGATGATGAAGGCCCTTCAGCTGGATCAAACCAGGGTACCAAGAGGAGGAGATCTGAATCTGCTGCTTCTGGGTCTTCAGCGAAACCTCCTCCGAAAGCTGATGACCAAAGCTCAAAGAAAACAAGGGAGTCTGAGGCCTCTGCTTCCAAAAAACACCCATCTCTCTCCTCAACTGGATGGCAGATCACTGACACAAGAGAGGCTGGTGTGGACTCTTCGAGCACGAGATTCTGATCCGAATCAGAAATTCTGAACAATCTTCAGATGACATTTCAATGCAGGATGAAGGGAATGTCTTAGATATGGAAGGACACTGACAACGCTCACATTCCCAAGGTGTCGACCACTACGTGGTTTAAGCCGATTCCAGAAAGCGAGAGACCTGCTACCCTGAGCCATAATAGAACCATTTCCACCGAATGATTTTCCCTAAACCTGAACAAACATGGGCAAATGCATACGCCACATCGTATAAAGTTCCTGAGGAAAACAAGCTTCAAAGGAAGACGTATGATATTGGTTCATTCATCAAATGGTTCTGCAGACGAACAGGAAAGAAGAAACTCTGCAAAGCTGATTTAGAAGGTCCAACATTCAACCTTGTTAAAGCATTTCACAAGAACAGCGTCTTTCTTCAATTCCAGATGGATGAATGCCATAAGCTGCTGACAAATAAGGTTGACTTGAGTAATCCTGAGGTCATCAAATTTCCACAAAATTTTAAAAGAACCACTGCCCTTGAGATGACCACTTTTTGTGTCAGGTAACTATTCAACCACAATCGTTACTTCAATAGAGGATCTGAAATATCTGTCTGACAGGTGACCAAGAGCAAAAAATTGCCATATCCATATCCAAGCTCAAGCCGCTCGTTACCCTAGACTTGGCCTTGAAGAATTAGTTCCTTCGTTGTGGGTTGGAGTGAACAAGATATGACATCAGTGCGTCTATGCATCACTCACTGGGTGTTTTCGAGGAAAGGAATTCTATATCAACAACATAGTATTCCTCTGATCGTGAAGCAGTCAGATCGCAGATGCGAATTCTCAGTGTAATCAGATGTCAAAGTGTTGAAAAATAAATGATACAACTATCTAATAGAGATATATTCTTCGGCCGAGCTGATTTACCCAAGAAAATCAAATCTCGGAAAGGGATTTCAAAAATCTGCATCCAAATGACTTTGAAGATCTGTTCCTTCTCAATATTCAAGAAAAGCTCAACCATCTGCCCAAGACAGACAAGATCAGTCTTCACACAGCAGTCAACATGTGGAAAGGAACTTTGGGTGATCAGAAATCGTGTGGTAGACATACTGCTCGGGATTGAATGTTACCAACAAGGATCAACCTTGACGACCTAATTGTGATGCTGCCTACTATTACTTTCAAAGAAGACTATACTATCGTCCCTAAGTCCAGAGGCGTTGTTCCTACAGAGACAGAAATGAACAAAGAAAACTGATGAGGCTGAATGAGCTTCACAAGTTCAGTGATGGGACATTGACAAGACTCATGGAAAAATGGTTAAAGACTTTCATCTATTCGAGTACAATAAGGGCATGGAGACTAGGAAGTGGTCAGAGGATGACAAGAGAAGAAGCAAAGACTTCATCACAGTCAAACAGAAAAGACTACAGAATCAGAAGGATCTAATCGAAGATCTAGAAATCTTGTTGGAGAAGAATATAGGAGATATTGGACCTACAGTCTTGATCAACAGAACAACGTGACGACATCGTCATTACAATCAAAAGGTCAATCTTATTTCTTATTGTGAATAATATACCTTGTACATTAGTAGGTAGTTAATCTCTTGATAGATAAGTGTAGGAGTAATTTATATCCCTCAACCTTGAGGGGGAGCAGTTATATTGTCTCTTACACAGACTTGCGAAATTAAGGCTCACACTTTTCTCCCAAATTTATACCATATTTAAATCAATTGATATGCCCAAAATGTCAAGGGTAAAATTTATGAATAAGTGGGATAAAATGTGGATAAAAAAATTTGTATAATAATAATGTGATAATTAGGACTCATATACTACCCCAAACGTCTAACAATTTCGAATACAGAAGCACATTTTAGGGGGAGCGTTACGAAAATCAAAACGATCGAGTAACTGAAACGCTTTATATTTATATAATAGAGAGCCTTAATTTAATTTCATGGTTTTATGGAAAGGAGAACTGTAACAAAAGACCGTGACCATGCAATTTACTTAATTGGAGTTAATAAGGTTGGTAAGGATAGGTACTATCCCGATTATCCAGCCAAAGGATGGACCGGAGGGATCTACCCAGGGACATGCTACTAGTTAGTGTAGAAGACCTTAGGTATGACATGGAAAAGGAGTTAAAAATAAGATAAGGTAAAAGTGCCGACTGAGATGGAGCTAGTACTGGAATAAACCAACAAGGTTCTAGGTCATGAAGTCCGGTAAGCACTGGAGGGGTTGAAAATATAAAAAGAATTGTAAAGGATAAAAGGGTGTAAAGAAAGAGCCCTTCTATTACTTAGGCCGTAAACCGGGTCAATTCATAGCTTTCCTTAGAGTCTCTAAGATGATATGCTGACTTTGAAGATAACAACATGGACCCAGTGATGCAATGCACAACCCTCCTAGCCACACAGAATCTTTCAAAAGATTTCTGTTTCATTTCTCACGAGACTAAACACTTATGCTATGACTTCTCATCCGAGTTATTTGATATTGAACAAGGTGGCAGTCTTCTCCAGCTCTCCGTTTTTACTAAGAACCAAAACACTACTATTAATCTAGAGCCAAGAGATCGTCAATTAATCTCCGATAGGACACGTATCCATTCTCTTTACATTTCACACACTTGTGGAAACAAGTTGATCCTAAGAGTCCTACTCATTAATCCCTCTGTGATATTGCCAGAGACATCCGAGTGAAACATATTTGTTCACTATTAAGATGGAAATCCCTGCTAGAGCCTACATCAAACAAGCTCAAGGTAAGTTGACTTTCGATTCTACAAGAATCAACTTGTGTCAACTTGAAAGAAACAATGGGTGCGGTTCTGCGTGAATCAAACTTGTTCCATATAAGATTGACTTATTATCATTTGCAAACAATCAACACTCTCGAAGTGTTGCAAAATTCTTTCTTAGAAACAGCTTTAGACTGTCTTTTCAAATCACATTTTCTCTTTATTACTAACGTTTTCATTACAGGATATCTAAAGAATGGAGATGGAGATGAAATTCCTAGTTTCCGAAGATGTCAAGTAAATAAACCGTATGCATACACGACCTACGCTTGTAATAGATTGCTATGAAAGACCCTCTATAGAAGGAGTCAAATCTCCGGCAAACTCTGGATGTCAGCATTCTTTCACAGTGCAACAAGATGGCGATCCATCACAAGATTATGTAAGATTATGGTTTTTTAACGATGATCTCAAGAAAGTTTCAAGATCACAGTCAAAGACAAAAATCGGTAAGAAAACAAAAGATTCTATCCCAAATGAACAAGAGAATCAAATTCTACGAGCAAAAGAATGAAGTGACTATAGTTTGAATTCCTTGGGTACCTCCTTAGGGGAGATTGTTAGATATTAGAAAAAGACTCGGTCACCCCGTGTATTTTACTGTTTATTATAGCTCGTAGTTTAATAGTTAATAGTACGTTTTTCGGTTTCAAGTCGGGTACTAATACCCGGTATATTGTAAGTTCTATATATAGTCTCTTCCAACTTTGGAAGAGACAAGTTAGTCAAATATTCATTTACAAAGAAACACTTTCTCTCTCTAGACTATTCTCTCTCTAGACTATTCTCTCTCTAGTGTTTCTCTCTCTAGAAACTAACCAGATTCAAGAATCGACCCCATGTTATGATATAAGATATACCACATGAACCAAACTTTTATGCAAATACTAGTGTGTGCTTAAGTGCGACAAATGTGGAGTAGCGATTATTTCGACATTAAGACAAGTAAAACCTAAGAAATAATCCAAATGCTCCTTGATTTAATTTTGCTCAACCAAGATTGTCGAAAATATATGTGGAAATCGTAGAGGGGGGTGAATACGTTTCCATTAAAAATCTTAAAATGTTTCGTATCAAATTACCGATCAAGCGTGATACAATATGATGAGTGTTCATACAAGTTATATACACATATTAATACATCGATTTACAACAATACAAACCAACACACAATATTCATATTTATTTAAGACATAATTAAAACTATATAATCAACACATCACACAATTGCAAGTATAAATATAAAGCGATAAATGCGAGTATAAATGTAAAGAGATAAGTGAAAGAAAATGCAAATCGGACACGATGATTTAAAAGTGGTTCGTCAATGAAGTCCCCTCTTCGCCCTACGTCACTCCCCTAGTACCCAACTCAAAGTTAACTTCACTAGTCAACAAGCTCCTTAAGCTGAGAAAACCGTACACAACGCTCTTACACCGATTATGACACAAAGCGAAATGCAGTTCTAATCTTAGCTAGAACCAATCTATCACAACACGACTTCACGACTTGTTCACGACTTCACAACTTCACGACTTCTTCCCAACTTCACAACTTCTTCACAACTTCAACAACTCACTTCACACACTACATATATCACAACTATCTACCACTACTTGGTAATATTCACCACGATCAAACTACATTACATATCCAATGATCACATGATCAGCAATTACAACAAGTTTGAATACTGGACCGAATCTATACATATGTGAAAGTAAACATGTCAGAATGCCTAAGTAGCCTACATAACTTTCTTATCTTAATGATAATGAAAGTTCTTCTCTTGCACTTCAATAGATGGATGATTAGATCACATTTAAAAAAACTTATAATAAGTTAAGTGATCAAAGGAAAGGGTTTGAAATGAGGTTTTAGTCTGAGAAAACTTTGTGCCAAGATTTGAGAAAATAAATGTTGGGGAATAGTCAAGTATTTATAGGACAGCTGAAGGAGGCGGGGTTTCTATGGTCCGTTGTCCCTTAAATAGGGTGTCGTGCCCCATTATAATTAAGGGGGCCGCCCATGTATTAAATAGGGGCCGCCCATTTCAGACGCTGCCTCTTTTCTGTCCCTATATATGGGAAGTGTTTACTGGACTTTTCTAGCCGTTTTAGTGGAAAATTTTAAATCAAAATATTTATTTGAATAAACAATTTCTTATAAATACAAAAAAGGTTTTGTATATATTTAAATGTTTGTGCCATTTTATAAATGTAAGGATTTAAAAAATTTCTATTAAATCATTCAACAAATTAAAGTTGTTTGTATCATACCTTTAGTGATTACGTCGGAGTGCGAACTTAATATATTGTTGTAGAAAACATTGAGACAGTCGAAAGATGTTGACGAATTGATGATTAGTGATTAACGAGTTAACTTAAGCAACTTTACGTTATAATGTTAAAAGTTGCAGTTTGTCATCACCAAACATAAAGAGAATGTAAAAGATTAAATGATCGCAATAATTTCTACCAACAATCTCCCTTATTGATATGACAAAATATGTAAACATAACTCCTAGTAAAATGTATAAGTTACGTTGAATTTCACTTCTTCTCCCCCTTTTGTCGAAACAAAAAGGTAGACTCCAAGACAAGACTTTTACTACACTTCAACTCTTCAATCAAAGAGGTGAGCTTGCATTATCCTAAGTGAAGTCTTGATTCTATCAATTCCTTTTAACAGTGACCTTCCTTGAACATTGACCAAGCGGATCATGATCAAACTAGTTAGCAAACTCTTAACCAACATCAATGGTTAATTTCGCTCAACAAAAAATAGGGATGAAAGACACATAAAAATGTGTAGAGTCTTAAACGGTTGCAACGTAATGGCTATACATTTGCAATGCTCCCCCATGGTGTATGCTCCCCTTTATTGGGGCACAAGAAATCTGATGTAATGAAAAAGTGCTACAACAAAGTTAGTAGAACAATGCAACATATATATAATGATGTATGATAGATATATATGCAAGACGCTTTGAGTGGGAACAATCATGTATTTTTTAGTATATGCAATCAAAAGAGTGGCACTAAGAACACAAAAAAAAATTATTTCTTATAATGCTTAAGACAAATGGAAATGTTTAGGAACCAATGATAAGATTCGTCCGACACTATGCTTAAGGCTAAGACTCGATCACCTTCCTTGTGTAAACATCATCTAATCAAGATAATGATGTGGATTTAAATAGACTAATGGTTGTATTGAGAGATTCCTAAATCCTCAAGGTTTCTTTGTTAAGCATTATGTATGCTTTTCATGTTTGGGGTGTTTAAGGGATATAACATTGAACTTAAGACTAAGGTCAAACTAAATGTGAAGATAAGGATATTTGTTAAGGAAACATAAAATGAGGAAGGATGAGCGAAAAAGAAAGGAGAAGGTGATGACTATAGGTTTGTTGGGTGTTTGGTAAGATTTGGAGAAGTAAGGTGAAGAGGAATGTGTTATTGTTGTTGGGAAGAGATGGAGTTGGTGATATGGTTGTCACTTTGAGGTGGAGATTGAGTGTGAGTAACAATTAATTGATGGGTGGAGATGGGAAATGGAGGATGTGAGGCAACTTGTGGTGATGTGGGAGTGTCCTTAATGTGAAGGTTTGTAATCTTGAAAGGTGATGTATTGTTTTCTTGAGATGGTTGTTAATGTTGATGAACAAAGGCAAAAATGTGAAAATGGTGGAGCATTGTGATAACTCAACAACACTTAAAGGTTGAATATCATCTTTATGTTCTTTACTTGCCTAAAAAATGGAAATAGACCAATAGAAGACACGTTATTGTGATGACTCAACAACACTTTGAAGGTTGAATATAATCTTTGTGTTCTTTCAAATTGCCGAAAAATGGGGGGGAAAAAAGATTTGGTGGTGTAAAAAATTTAAAAAAAAATGGAAATGGGCCAATGGAAGACACGTTATTGTGATGACTCAACAACACTTTGAAGGTTGTATATCTTCTTTGTGTTCTTCACTTGTTAAGAAGTAGAAATGATTGGATGAGAGGCATTTCATTATAAAATTCACTTGACTTTTGACAACATAGGCACACATGCTTATGAGTGTCGGGATATGAGGATAAGACGCATTTCATTACGAAATTCACTTGTGGGGAATGGTTACATGGTGAATCTTCTTGTAAAAGTGACAGGTGGATGAATCGAGGTTAATAGTAGTAAGGATGAATGGATTTTCATTCACTTTGTTATTTGGGGATGTACTAAGAACTACTAATGATCACTCACAAGAGTGAATAATAGTTATGAGTTTTGATGTATGGTAGAATTGTATCTTGTGGTTTCTAATGAATAAGGTCACCTATGTGAGTTCCTTGAAGTGTTTTGGTTAAAAGGATATATGTTAAGAGTGTGTTTTCCTTCCTTTTAATTCGTGCTCATCTGAACATAAGTTGTGGATTAAAAGAATAAATGAAGAGCAAATAACACGAAAGCGTTGACCCCTTTTTGACAATTTTCATGAATGGATGACGGTTGAGCAACGATTAACTTCATCCGCGAGTTATGTGAGCTCTTCTCGAGATATTGCGATTGGTCGTAGAACATTCACACAATGAATTGTACGGAGTTGTCTTAAAGTGGAAAGGAAATGTGGACGAAAGATATTTACATCTAGTATTAATAATAGAGGCATGATTAAGGTTTTTGTAAAACGACTTGGACATGAACAAAAAGTGACATTTTAATTTGCATTTCGCGAAAAATTGCTTAAACATTTTAGATGAAATGATTAAGTTGTCGAGTTTTATCGGAATGTATTTAATAGTAATAAGACTATTAAATAAGAATGACAGCGGTTTAGTAGATTTGTTCATCATCCTTAGACCTAGACATAAAACAATTAAACGGTCACGTTTGAGTGGTTTGGTGGGAAGATGGGGCGGTGATGTTTGTCTGAATTGACTAAGGAAAAGTCTAATTTCTACGTGCTTAGTGTGTACTCCTAATGAGATACAAAGTTTATCGATGTAGACTATCATTAGGCATATTTAGGAATAGCCATTTAATCAAATTAGTGAGTATGAGACTATCACTAGTGGTGCTCAATTCAGGCTAAACACGACCATTTTTACGGGTTATACACCGAACCCAACTTCACTCACCTTGGAAGCAATTCAACCGTTAGGTCAAATTGAATTTCTAGTGCAATAGATTCTCTAGTAGTCATTCTTATGTTAGACAAAATAGAATTCTTATATTTGCCTAATGAAGTGTAGCAAAGATAAAATTTGTATTATCTTTTCATAGAGGACCTAATATGACTCAACTAATCATACTTTAATTCCGGTTCGCATAATCCTAATCAAGATGTGTGGAATTCTAATATAAGCGTAAGCAAGATGTTTTAATCTTTTGTTCAAGATCTATAGGTTGATTAATTTCGATTACATATTGCTTGATTTAATGGATGTCTTATATTTAGTCATCTTACATGTGTAGTTGTCACATGTGATATTTAACGTGTTTGGTTTTTCGGAAATGACACATTTAGCAATTGCATTGCAATGTAAATTTCTTGAATATTTCGGACGAAACATCCAATTTGTCAATCCTACTTCATTATGTATTTCATGCATGTATTAAACATATTAGACTAATATTTGAAACACAACTACTGGACAAGTAGACTCAATATGACATTATCAATACAAGTGTGAGTTATGATCCAATGCATATTCTTTTCATCTACAAACGGATGCAATTATTTTCATACCAATCTAGTGTGATTGAGTATGTAGATGCAAGACAATATCTTTTATTATAATTTGATATAATCTTGAAACTAAACAAATAAGAATCCGATTTCTTGTCCATACTCAAAAACTTGTCAATTAGATTCGATAAATATATCAACCATAATTTGAATAATGAATTGATATATTCTTGAAATCTTTCTTGACCCTCACGAACACTCATTTAAAAGAAAATAGATAAATATTTAAATAGTGTGTTCCATTAATCCCAAGATTAGTTGTAAATTTTACTTGTGCGAAAAACTATTTGTTGTTATGTATAATATACATAGTTTTTGACATTTTATGAGTATGAGTTTTCTAACCATTTTTATACAACACACATCTTTTGTAAAATACTATATGTTTTTAAAAAAATATAATTATGTGTATGTTAAAACCATGCAAGCACAAGCATTCTCTTTTTCTTAGTTATTGATGTATTAATACAATCTTTTCTTTTGTTTGACCAACCCAAGGTCAAACCAAGCAAGTTGTTGAAAATATTTAAACGTGTTGTTGAAAATAGATTAAATCGTTGGAAATATTTAGGTGACTAGTTTTAATACATTTAATAATATACTTGACAAGTTATTGAACTCTTATTCCTAAATATATTCCCATACCCGAAAAGATTTACAAGATGTTTATGTAACATTTGTAAGTTAAGTGATCTATGCCTATATGCAATGCAAGAACAATTTTGCAATCTTAATGCAAGAAATCTAGCATAAGTTCTAGTTATTCATAATCCGAAAAACTAGCTACAAACGAATAGTGTACATGGCACATGTGCTTAGATATTCAATTAGCTTAATTACAAATAGCAACGATCATTTAATAATTTTTACTAACTTAAGATATAAAGAAGTGCACATAATCACATAGCATACCACATAAACGTACTTGTCGTAGTTTTGTGTATTAGATACAACAATGTATACTTAGCTCGGTTTTGTTTGAAGACAAATTAGTTTCCTCCCCATTTCAAAAATCAAGTTTAATATTTTTGAAAAGTTAATTACACCATTTTTCAAAGATATACCGACTAGAAATGTCCGACTCGAAAGGAAAAGACAAAATACAAGTTTTACGTTAAAACGAGACTCAACGTTTTGGACAATAAGTAGTATTTTGCCTTTCTGACTAAATTAAGTTTGAAATAAATACTTGGAAGTATTTTTATATGAAAGTAGACTCAATTCTCTTCGAAATGGCGGGTGGCACGACTTCTACGGACTTACGGTTGATTTTATATGATTTTTCAAAGTTTCTGAAAAACTGCCGAATCAGACAGGTGGTCCCCTTAAAATTAAGGGGGCCGCCCAGGAATTAAGGGGGCCGCCCACCTGATACTCAGAATTACGATTTTTGTAAAAAATTTGTTTTCTGACTTTGCGAAAGGTGGTGACAAAAACTTTCTGAATTAGAATACCGAAGATATAACACTTATTTTAAGCATCATTTTTATCTCGAGCAGTAATCATTAGTGTATATAAGAACAAAAATACTACAAGTTAATCAACAAAATACATTTCAAATTTAATCCCCTTAATGGTAATTTGATACATGGAATCGTTACTCAAATTTTAAAACCATTTGTTTTGAAAATTAGAGCGATGTGGCTCTCATACCAATTGTGGAAATCGTAGAGGGGGGGTGAATACGTTTTTATTAAAATTCTTAAAATGTTTCGTATCAAATTACCGATCAAGCGTGATATAATATGATGAGTGTTCATGCAAGTTATATACACATATTAATACATCGGAATTACAACAATACAAACCAACACAACAATATTCACATTTATTGAAGACATAATTAAAACTATATAATCAACACATCACACAATTGCAAGTATAAATATAAAGCGATAAATGCGAGTATAAATATAAAGAGATAAGTGAAAGAAAATGCAAACCGGACACGGTGATTTATAGTGGTTCGGTCACGAAGCACCTCTTCGCCCTACTCTACTCCCGAGAACCCAACCCAAGAGTTACATCACTATTCAACAGAGCTCCCTTAAGGCGATAGAAAACCGTACACAAAAAAACGTTTCCCTTACACCGCTTTATGACCCAAAGCTAAATGATCAAGTTACTAATCTTAGCTTATAACCCATCTATCACAACACGCTTCACGACTTGTTCACTGACTTCACAACTTCAACGACTTCTTCCCAACTCACAACATTCTCAACAACTCACAACTTCACTTCAAATTCACCACACTACTTATATCACAACTATCTAACACTACTTGGTAAGATCACCACGATCTAACTAAAATACACAGCATGATCACCATGATCAAGCAATTACACAATTTGGATACATGGACTCGATCTATACAATGTGAATGTAAGACATCATGTCACGAATGCCCTAAGAGTAGCTACATAACTTTCGATCTTAATGAAAGAAATTTTCATCTCTTGCCGAAACTTCAATGGATGGATGATTGGATCACATTTTAAACAAACTTATAATAAGTTAAGTGATCAAAGGAAAGGGTTTGAAATGAGGTTTTAGATCTGAGAAAACTTTATGCAAAGAGGTGGGAAAAATGTTGGGGAATAGTCCAGTAATATAAAAGGACACGCTGAGGAGCGGGGTCTATGGCCGGTCCCCTTAAATAGGGTGCCGGCCCCCCTTATAATTAAGGGGGCCGCCCATGTATTTAAGGGGGCCGCCCATTTTCAGACGCTCCTCTTTTTGTCCTATTCAGGGGAGGTGTTTACTGGACTTTTTCTAGCCGTTTTAGGTGGAAAATTTGAATTCAAAATATTTATTTTGAATAAAAAATTTCTTATAAATACAAAAAATGTTTTGTATATATTTTAAAATAGTTTTCCCATATTTATAAATGTAAGGTTTTAAAAAATTTCTATTGATCATTTCAACAAATTCAAGTTTGTTTGTTTCTACCTTAGTGATTTACGTCGGGTGCAACTTAAATTTATTGTTGAAGAAAACTTGATACGTCGAAGATGTGAGAATTGATGATTAATGATTACGAGTAACGTAAGCACTTTACTTTAGTGATTATAAGTTTCATGTTTGTCATCACCAAAAACAAAAAGAGAATGTATAATAAAAAAATCGCAATAAATCTACCAATAATATATATTAATTAATATACTTTTTGACACAAGAGAATAATAAGCATATGAGAAAAATAATTTATTAGCATAATCTCAAAATATATGCAAAATTGATTTTCATGTGCAAACAGTTGTGTGAAAGTACTTTTAGAAAATAATTAGAATGGGAGTAATGTATATAATATAAATGAGATATGCATTTGGATAGAAGAATTTGTTAAAGTTTGCTTATAGACTTTTCCCAATCTTGTGTTTTTGTGTAAAATAGAAACCTAAACACAGAGAAAAAAAAAATTAGTCAGTCAGGTGGGTGGTCCCCTTAAAGTCTGGCCGGTCTCCTTAAAATTAAGGGGGCCACACTTTATGAATTAAGGGGGCCGCCACCTGTTTGAGAAAAATTTTCTCAGATTTTTGACAACCAGTTCTTTGATGATAATCATTTCTTTATTATGCCGAAAAACTTAATCAATATAATTCCATCATACCAAGACCTAGACATAAGTAGATTAAATGGCTTACGTTTAAGTGGTATTTAGTTAGAATAACATGCTATGTTGTCATCCGATGAGAGTACCTTTATATAGAGATATTCCCTTTTTGAACATTATCGCAAAGGAAGTGATGGCGAATCTCAATGTGTTTTGTTCGTGAGTGTTGAATGGGATTCTTACTTAAGTCTAAAAAGCCCCTTTTGATTATCAACACAATATGAAATGTCGTCTAACCTAACGCCATAGTCTATGAGAGCTTGTTTTGATCCATAGGGCTTGTTGACATGCCTTTCCGGTGCTTACATATTCCGCTTCGGTTGTAGAGATGGCAAGAGCGGTTTGCTTCTTCAAAAACCAAGATGTTAGGCAACATCCTATAAACGTGCAAACACCACTAGTGCTCTTGTGATCTACGTAATCTCCTGCATGATCCGAATCCGCATACACTATTGTTTCTATGCCGGATCCCTTAGGATACCATAATCCTAAATGCATAGTGCCTTTAATGTATCGGAAGATACGTTTAACCGCTTCTAGGTGAGAGGTTGTGGGATCCTCTTGGAAGCGTACACAAAGGTAAACACTAAACATGATATCGAGTCTACTTGCCGTTAAGTATAATAAACTACCTATCATGTCTCTATATTTGGTATTATCTACGGGCTCACCTTCTTCGTCTGTTGTGAGTTTGGTTTCCGTAGATATAGGGGTTTTCATTGGCTTAGAGTTTTTTAGTCTAAATTTCTTAAGCATTTCCTTAATATATTTTGATTGATTAAAAAATATTCCATCATCTAATTGTTTTATTTGTAATCCTAAGAAGAAATTTAGTTCCCCCATCATACTCATGTTCAACTCATCCATGCATAGAACTGGCTAAGTTCATCAAACATTTTTGACCAAGTTGATCTGAATATAATGTCATCAACTATAATCTAGACAAATGATGATGTTGGAGTCTTTCTTTTTAGTGAAGAGTGTGTTATCTACCATTCCCATGGAGTAATCATGTTTAATAAGAAAGGATTTTAATCGATCGTACCAAGCTTTTAGGGCTTGTTTTAGACCATAAAGAGCTTTCTTAAGTCTATAGACATAATTAGGTTTTGCGAAGTTAATGAATCCCGGAGGTTGTGCCACTAAACCTCCCTCATTGATATAAACCGATAAGGAATGCACTTTCCACATCCATTTGGTATAACTTAAAGTCAAATGCGCAAGCATAAAACTAAAAGTAATTCTTATGGACTCCTAGTCTAGCTAACGTTTGGCATAGTTTTTGTCCATAAACAATCCTTCTTGTTTGATTATAACCTTGGGCGACTAACCTAGCTTTGTTTCTAGTTACGACGCCATTTTCATCGAGTTTATTTCTATATACCCATTTTGTTCCTATAATGGTCATATCCATGGGATTTGGGACTAGTTCCCAAACATCATTTGTTTTAAATTGGTTTAGTTCCTCTTGCATGGCCCATACCCAATTTTCATCTTTTAATGCCTCATTTATATTTTTAGGTTCTATTGTTAAAATAAAGCAAAAGAAATTGCTTTTGTCTTGAGCTTGCAACCTAAGGAGTTACTTGATTTTGATTACCAATAACTTTTCTTTTCTAGGGGGATGATTTTTAGATTCTTTAATATTTACAATTTGATTATTTTTATAATGAAATGTCTCAAGTATCCATTGCCTATGGTTGTTGTTTTAACTAACCTCAATAGCTTCTTCTTCTACTAACACATCATCTTCCAATGGTGATGTTTTTAGGCGAGGAGGAGTTATTCAATCGAAAGTCTTACCTTCGACGACTCTTCATCAAATTCATTGTTTGTATGTTAAGTTATTATGTAAGCTTTACTAATTTGCGAATAATCCTAGAAAACAATCCATTCGCACGACTTTGGGTCAAACTTGGTGAGGTAATCTTTTGTATTAAGAATAAGGCATTTACTTCCGAATACTTTAAAATAGTTAAGGCTTGGTTTCCTACCTCTTAACAACTCTGTGAGGTTTCATGATTCACGATCTCGAGAGGTCGGGGAAGCTTAAAACAAGAATAAGCCATAATGATGAGGAGAGAGCTTTTTCTAATTTTCAAGTTTTATTAAAAGGAAAAATGAAAGAGGAAAATACAAATGTGAGCTCCGACCCTCTAATGTTATTTATAGGGGGGGTAATAATAGATTAAAACACAAGGGACACTTTGTACTAATTACACTTTTAGTCCTTGTTTTAACTTAAACAAAAACATAGTAATTTTTCCATATAGACACCCCTAATTTTTGATCCTAACAATTTTCCCCCAATATGGTGGCATATGGAATTACTTACAATGTATCCTACAAGTACAAATAGCTAAAGATATCTGCAGTTTGCTTTGTCTTCAACATGTACTTTAGCTTGAATCATTCCTTCACTTGTAAAGAATACAATGTAATCCGTATAAACTGAGTTGACTTCCCCCCAGTTCATACCGCATGTCTTTAAGCAGTTCAACTGCTTCCCCCCAAATAGATAGCCATTCGAAGCAAATATGATACTTTGATGTAGTTGACAAATCTTGTAACTATAGCGGTTTAAGCTCGCAGCGGAATTTGTAGAAGAAGAAGTAAACCACACTTAGCAGCAAATCTAACTTCTTCATTGCTGATTAGTAGCCAATCCACTCAGGGGAACATGCACATACTTCACACAAACAACACATAGAAGAAAGAAACTCCAAGTCAATTAAGTCACGGATGTTGCATACGCCAAAGTTAATTAAGTCCCGATGTACAACATTACTTCCCCAGTTGTTCACTAAGTATATAACACCAAAGTCAATTAAGTCCCAGATGTACACATTTCTTCCCCCTGGTTGTTGCATCTATCGAACACTCTTCCCCCTGATTATATCTGATGACCATCAAAATAATCATAATTCGGTTACGCCCGAATGTTCGATAGAGAAGTCAATAGTGTAAGTCGCTACTCATCAGACTATTTAATTTGGACCCCCCCCAACCTCGAATTCTGATTGGCTTTATGTAATGATTATTGATGGAAAAAATGCCGTATCACGAAACAATAACTGGAGAAGAAAACCCTAAACTTTGACTAAGTCTTATTCATAACACGTAACTCCAAACTTATACTGAATACTACAACGTAATTCCTTGAAGTATAAGTAGACCTAAGTCTCTTGACAAATCCTCAACTATGTGAGACACTAAGCACTACAACGTAACTCCTTTAAGTGATAGAAAATATGCGCATTGAGCACCAACTTTTGCGTTTATAGATCACACATTTGCTAAGATTTGTTAAGAGTCCCTTTATCAACACCGGGTTATAAGCTCGACAAGGTTATCTTTAATAGTCATCATCCAACCAACCCTGACTTTTAAGATATAAAAAGTGTACGCAACACCGTAAAATTCCACTATCAACTTCAAATAAATGAAAACGAATCCATCCTCGATAATCAATTACTTTTGCTTGCGATTAACCCTACCGAGAACTAGTAGCCCTTTTTTTTTTGAACGGTTTTCGTGAATCTTTTATCCGGATAGTTCTAAGCAATAAGTGATGTTTTTGTTTTTTACGTTTTAGCCACAATAACTATTTAATACAAATTTTATAACAAAACTTGTACTAAAAATGTCAGCTCTGAAAATTATTATAGCAATTTGCCTAATGATTTACAAATCCACCAGCATATTTTCCAATCCGTAATGGAATTTTATGAAAAAACAATAGATGATTAGCCCAATTCTTTTTATCAATGTACACGGCCCATTGTTCTTTTCATTTTAGAAGCAGCCCAAGTTATGTACAATCTTTCAATCATTTCGGATCCAAGCTTAATGTTACTTTTCGATAACACATTTTAGGGTTATATCATAACCCTAAACACATATAACACCACACAAACCCTACATCATTTTGTCTACCCTTATTTCTACATCTCTCTCAACCGTATCTATACTCCCAAAACTCACGCCCCCATCTCACATATCTCTTATGATCTATTTCCACTCAAGTCTCAATCCAATAACAACCATAGTTTATCTACATTAAACCAGAAACTCACAATGAAACAAGACCCTTTCGAATCAGTAAAGCCCACGAAGAACACAAGATTTTGCGTCAAGATCTTTGATAAAGGTCTCGGTAGATTTTTACTTTCACGACTTGCATTTTGTGAATGAAACAAAGAAAAGAGAATAACAAAAATTGTTATAACTCTTTCTTCATTTTTGGAAAGTGAAAGAAAAGGTTTTTCTTTTATAGATCGATGATGACAAATCTGTGTCGTGTTGTTTGATCTGTTAAAGGTCACCACTTTGTTGTTAAACACGAAAAGATGAGTTGAGATCTTGTTGTTGGTTTCTTTTTGATTTCGAGTCATGTTGTAAAGATGAGGTCAGGTTTGCGGTTTCAAGTCACGTTGTGGTGATGGTTGTAGTTTGTTAGTTAGAGGCAGATGGGATTTAGTTTAGTGGTTTTGGTTGTAGTTGTGGATGTTGGATTTTTTTTTTGAGTCAGGATCTGTTGTAACTCAGTCACAGCCGAGTTGACTCACTGAGTGGACTCAGTTGTCGAATATCAATTTCGATATCATATCGAACATTTCATTCTCGATTTAGTGTATACAAGTTATTTATAGCAGTGTGCTTTTGTTGTAAACTTGATACATATCTGTTATTTTTCTCTCTGTCAATCTCGATAAAAACAATTTTTGGAAGAATCAGCTAGATTACCGAGTTTGACCAGATTTGAAACAACCTCCGAGTTTGACTGTTTGACGAAAATGTATAATCAGCACGTTAGCACTTAATTGTGATAAACATATGATAAAACCATAAGTTATCAATTCCGATTGCATAAAACACAACCGAAATTCTATACAATTTAAGCACTAAATAAGCAGTTTTTAGACCAGATCTGATTAATAATCCAAATAAGCACAAAAACTAATTTAATCAACAAATCTGACGAAATAAGCTCAACATAAGCTGCTGAACCGAATCAGGACTAAAAATAAGCTGAAATAATCCGAATAAGCTCAATAAGCCAAATCTGAATAAGCCGAAAACATCACGAATCGCCTGTGCAGCTCTGATACCACTTGTGAGGTTTCTCGATTCACGATCTCGGGAGGTCGGGGAAGCTCAAAATAAGAATAAGCCATAATGATGAGGAGAGAGCTTTTTCTAATTTTCAAGTTTTATTAAAATGTAAAATGAAATGGAAAATACAAATGTGAGCTTCACCCTCTAATGTTGATTAGAGGGGAGTATTTATAGGTAAAACACAAGGACACTTTGGACTAATTACACTTTTAGTCCTTGTGTTTTAACTTAAACATAAACTAGAGTAATTTCCATATAGACACCATATTTTTGATCCTAACAATCTTCCCCCAATATGGTGGCATATGGAATTACTTACAATGTATCCTACAAGTACAAATAGCTAAAGATATCTGCAGTTTGCTTTGTCTTCAACATGTACTTTAGCTTGAATCATTCCTTCACTTGTAGAGAATACAATGTAATCCGTATAAACTGAGTTGACTTCCCCCCAGTTCATACCGCATGTCTTTAAGCAGTTCAACTGCTTCCCCCCAAACAGACAGCCATTCGAAGCAAATATGACACTTTGATGTAGTTGACAAATCTTCTAACTATAGCGGTTTAAGCTCGCAGCGGAATTTGTAGAAGAAGAAGTAAACCACACTTAGCAGCAAATCTGACTTCTTCGTTGCTGATTAGTAGCCAATCCACTCAGGGGAACATGCACATACTTCACACAAACAACACATAGAAGTAAGAAACTCCAAGTCAATTAAGTCCCGGATGTTGTATACACCAAAGTCAATTAAGTCCCGGATGTACACATTTCTTCCCCCTGGTTGTTGCACTATGTTGTATACACCAAAGTCAATTAAGTCCCGGATGTACACATTTCTTCCCCCTGGTTGTTGCATCTATCGAACACTCTTCCCCCTGATTATATCTGATGACCATCGAAATAATCATAATTCGGTTACGCCTGAATGTTCGATAAAGAAGTCATGTGTGAAGTCGCTTCTCCTCAGACTTATTTAATTCCAACCTCGTATTCTGTTGGCTTTTTGTAATGATTACTGATGGAGAAAATGCAGTATCACAAACTTGATGCTGAAGTAGAATACCCCAAACTTGTGACTTATGTCTTGTGCTATCCACGTGACTCCAAACTTATACTGAATACTACAAACGTAATACCTTAAAGTATAGTAGACCTGAGTCTCTTGATAAATCCATCAACTATGTGAGACACTGAGCACTACACGTAACTCCTTCAAGTGATAGTAAATAGTGCGCATTGAGCACAAAACTTCTTGCGTTTATAGATCGCACACATTACTAGATTTGACAGTTTTTCATCACATAGTTATACGTCGAACAAGTTATCTTTAAAAGTCATCATCCAACCAACCCTGACTTTTAAGATATGATAAGTACACGCACCCGTGAATTTCCACTTCAACTTCAAATAAATGATAACGAATCATCCCCGTAATCAATTCTTGCGATTAAATCCCGAGACTAGCCTTTTGAACGGTTTTCGTGAATCTTTATCCGGATCGTTTTAAGCAATAAGTGATGTTTTGTTTTTGCGTTTTTAGCCACAATAGTCGGCTCATCTTATTAAGCACACATCCCAATCCATAAATTCGTATACCAGCCCAAAACAAAATTCGTTACCAGCTCATTATCAGTCCATTCCATTAGCAAACATAATCAGCCCACTCAAATAAAACAATTGCAATCCAAACCCACTCAAAACAATACTAGCCCATATAAGTTTTCGGTATCAGCTGGCCTAATCCATTGCCAATTACAATACTGTATAACATAGACAAACCCTACACATATTTACTCATAGATCACACCTCTTTCTTCTCTCAAACCCTAAACACACACTTAAACACTCCGCCCCCATCTATGTTTTTAGTTCAGACGCAACAAAAAGAATAACCTCATTTTTCATCTTAATCAAATCCTACAACAACCAACGATGAACATCCCATGACCAATCTGTTTCGAACAAAGAACTCACATAAAAACATCTTCGTTTTAGTCATACCCTCGATTGAAGAATTAAGACAGTTACTTTCTTCAAGATCTTGTTATCCAGGGTCTCTGGTAGGTGTTTTTATTGTGTTCGCTTTTATGTTAAAGATCAATGATGAGTTGACTTTTGATTTGTAAAGGCTTTTGATGGTCTTGAAATTTCTTGAGAGAAACAAATCGAAAACACTACTAAGATCTTTGTTTGTCCGTTTATGGTTTCAAGTCACGTTGTGGTGATGGTTGTAGTTTGTTAGTTAGAGGCAGATGGGATTTAGTTTAGTGGTTTTGGTTGTAGTTGTGGATGTTGGATTTTTTTTAGTCAGGATCTGTTGTAACTCAGTCACAGCCGAGTTGACTCACTGAGTGGACTCGGTTGTCGAATATCAATTTCGATATCATATCGAACATTTCATTCTCGATATAGCTCTTTAGTGTATACAAGTTATTTATAGCAGTGTGCTTTTGTTGTAAACTTGATACAGATCTGTTCTTTTTCTCCCTGTCAATCTCGATAAAAACAATTTTTGGAAGAATCAGTTAGATTACCGAGTTTGACCAGATCTGAAACAACCTCCGAGTTTGACTGTTTGACCAGTCAACTGTCGAGTTTGACCAGTTCCGAAAATGTAATCAACACGTTAGCACTTAATTGTGATAAACATACGATAAAATCGTAAGTTATCAATTCCGATTGCATAAAACACAACCGGAATTCTATACAATTTAAGCACTAAATAAGCAGCTTTTAGACCAGATCTGATTAATAAGCTAAATAAGCACAAAAACTGATTTAATCAACAAATCTGACGAAATAAGCTCAACATAAGCTGCTGGACCGAATCAGGACTGGAAATAAGCTGAAATAATCAGAATAAGCTCAATAAGCCAAATCTGAATAAGCTGTAAAACATCACGAGCCTCCTGTGCAGCTCTGATACCACTTGTGAGGTTTCTTGATTCACAATCTCGGGAGGTCGGGGAAGCTCAAAATAAGAATAAGCCATAATGATGAGGAGAGAGCTTTTTCTAATTTTCAAAGTTTTATTTAAAAAGGAAAAATTTAAAGGGAAATTACAAATGTGTGCTTCACCCTCTAATGTTGATTAGAGGGGAAGTATTTATAGGTAAAAACACAGACACTTTGGACTAATTACACTTTTAGTCTTTGTGTTTTTAACTTAAACATTAAACTAGAGTATAGTTCTCTTATAGGACACCCATATTTTTGATCCTAACACTTACGATATGGCTTTTGTTTCAACAAATTCCATGTACTGTGATAACAAAAGGCTATTGCCTTATGCTGCTAGATCGTTAAAATTCCAGATCAATGCATATAGACATTTTTCAGTATTTAATTTTTATAACATATTTAAATCAATTGATATCCAAAATGTCAAAGGGTTTAAAATTTTTGATAAGGGGAGAAAATGTGATTAAAATATGTGAATAATAAAAATGTGATTATTAAGACTCGTGTGTATACTCCGCCCAAACGTGCTAAACAATTTCGAATACCGATGCACATTTTGAGGGGGAGCATTTCTGAAAAGTAAAAACAATCAAGGTACAAAACGCTTTGATATTTATATCATAAGTACCTTAATTGAATTTTCAATTGGTTTTATGGAAAGGAGAACTGTACCAAAAGACTGACCATGCATTTTACTTTATCAGAGATATAAGGTTGGTAAGGTTAGGTACAAGTTCCAATGATCAAGCCAAACCGGAGGGATCTGCCCAGGGACAATCCACTAGTTAGTGTAGAAGTCCTTAGGTATGACATAAAAAAAGGAGAAAAAGTGAGAATAAGGGAATAGTGCCGACTGAGATGGAGCTAGTACTGGAATATACCCAACAAGGTTCTAGTCATGAAGTCTCGGTAAGCACTGAAGGGGTTGAAGAATTAAAAAGAATTGTAAGGATAAAGGGTGTAAAGAAAGAAGCCCTCTATACACTTAGGCAGAAACCGGGTCAATACATATGCTTCCAGAATCACTAAGATGATTGCTGACATTGAAGACCAACATCATGGACCCAGTGATGCAATGTACAACCCTTCCTATCCACTCAGAATCTCTCAAAAGATTTATGTTTCATTTCTCACAAAGACTAAACATGTAATCTATTGACTTTCTCACTCCGAGTTAGTTGATATTGAAAAGGTGGCAGTCAGCTCCAGCCTCCGATCACTAAAACCAAAATGCACTATCGAGTCTAGAGCCAAGAGATCATCAATTAATCTCGTTAGGACACATTGCCAATTCTCTTATCTTTCACACACTGTGGAAACAAGACTATCCTAAGAGTCCTACGCATTATCCTTGTGATATTGCTAGAACATCTGAGTGAAATGAAGGTTTTCACAATGAAGATGGAAATCATGTTAGAGCCAACATCAAACAAGCTCTTGGTAGGTGACTTGCGCGATTCTACAAGAATCAAACTTGTGTCAACTGGAAAGAAATGATGTTGCGATTCTACGTGAATCAAACTTGTTCCAGTATATGAATTGACGGTTATTGAACATTTGACAAACAATCAAAACTCTTAAAGTGTTACAAAATATTTTCATAATTAACACTTAGACTGATCTTTTTCAAATCAATTTTCTCTTTATTGCTAACTGTTTCAATACAGGATCATTTAAAGATGGAGATGGAGATGGAGATACCCAGTTCCAGTAATGTCAAGTTAATAACCGAATGCTCAGACACGACCTACACTTGTTATGAAGTTATGAAAGATCTCATAAAGGTGTCAAAGCTTCTGCAAACTCTGATATCGTGTATTTCTTCACAAGTGCACAAGATGGCAATACATTACAAGATGATGAAAGATTAGATTTGGCTGATGATCTCATGAAAGCTCAAGTTCACAATCAAAGACAAGTCAATGATGAATCAAAAGATCACTAATCAAAAGTACAAGATATCTAATGAAGAATCAAAAGTCTACGAGCTGATTATTAAAGTGCTTAAGTTTAGTATTTTAAGGGGTGACCTCCCTTAGGGGGAGATTGTTAGGTATTAGAAAAAGACTCGGTCACCCCGTGTATTTTACTGTTTATTATAGCTCGTAGTTAATAGTTTAACGTATGACTTTTGGTAATCAACCGGGTACTAATCTCTGGTTTATTGTAAGAACTATATATATACCTCTTCCAACTTTGGAAGAGGTAGCTAGTCATTTATTCATTTTCTTATTTTACACATATTTCTCTCACTAGAAAATATCCTCTCATGTGTTTCTCTCTTTAGAAACTAGCCAAGTCTAAGAATCATCACCATGTTATGAGTTATGATATACCACATGATAGATTTAACCTCGCTTTATGTGTTCGACACCCTACTTACCACGAAACTACTACCGATTAGGTACACTGCCCGTTAAAGTGTTGTTTTTGGTTTAGTCGGCAAAATATAAATTTAAAACTTGAAACAATAAAATATACACCACACAACGACACATCAAGTTTTTGGCGCCGTTGCCAAGGAGTGAAAATTAATCTTGATTTTTATTTGATATTTTGGTTTTTAACATTAGACAAGATATAACCCTTAGGAGTAGTGTAGTTTAGAATAATTTGTATTCTTGTTTGTTTATTGTGTGATACGACGTATTCAGTCCTCTAAATACGTATAAGTTATTTAACTGCCTTTCTAGTAAGTTTCTTTCAGGATGGATGACCCAAACATAACTATGGAAGAATATATCAAGCTTGAAGAAGAAAAAGCTCGTAGGCATGGTCGGGTGTTTAACTGGCAAACTACTACATATGGGAAGATCAGGATTGATGACGATCTTCATGACCTTAGCTCTGTGGAAGCTGAATTCCCAGCTATAGTCATTAACGATGCCTTTGCACCACAGGATGCACTTCAGTGCAAATCTCAAGTAAGTACTCCTTTCAAAGATGAGATCTACTTTAGAATATCATTTGACGAATCTAATGATGAGGATTACACAATAATTTGTGACAAAAATCGTTCTCTAGGAGAATAGGTTGGGAAGGCTTGATCATGGTCTCAACAGAATTCAAGTGGTAGAGAAGATTATTTTTTATGTTTTTATATTTAATGAAAGCAAGTAAATCAATATGTTTTGAGAGGTTGGTTTTGGTTTAGCTATTAACTAAATGATAAACAACGCTAATGTGATACAATATAATAAAAAGATTGTATTCATTTAATCATGTATTACTCCCTAGATTGCTTCTCCTAGTGTTGTTGCTTTGTCACCCTTGTGATAATCTATGTAATTATTTCCTAAGTCATGAACAAATTACACGAACCTGTCATCTACTTAATATTCCGTTGAGGCAATGCACAACTAAGGTAGTATGAAGACTATTACAAGGCCCCCAAGAGTATATTAAATGCATTTGAAATATATTAAAAGTGGATCAACCTATAAAGGGCAAGTGTATAAGATGTATTTACTTCGATGTATCATTTTCTACACAATCATGTTTCCTAGACATATCAACAGCGATACAGACAAAAGATGGTTTTCTAAAGCCTAACATGCATATTCATCACAAGAAGCAACACCACTAAGATCTACATTCTAGGTTTCATACAATCATAAATGAACACAATAAGGAGTTTAGCCAAGCATGTTAAAGATAAAGCAAGAACAATAAAATAATCAACAACAAGTAGGAAGACATATGAATGATTAAGATAATCATACTTGATTAAAACATGAACTAAAGGAGTACAATATGTTTAAAGCCCTAAAATCATCCTAATAAGCTGCCAAAATGAACTAGGGTTCGTCTCCCTTTTTTTACTCTAAAGTTACACACTTAAAACCCTAATTTTGGGTTTGTATATATAGATAAATCATTGCGACGGCATCGCGTTTTAATCGTGACGCCGTCATGAAAGAGAATATTCTAGATCTTGGGCTGGGTCGTACGAGCTAACGCCGTCGTGGATTCTTGTGAGACCGTCGTGGGATGAATCGTGACGATGTCACGTGTATCTTGTGACGCCGTCTCCAGCCGCTGAGAACATAATCTTGAGAGATGTCGTGTACGGTATCATAGTCTCGTCCGTTCTTCTCAAATGAGCCCAAGACACGTGTAATTCCCTCTAAATAATTCCTTCCAAATGCTAAATACCTAAAAAGAAACGATTAAGTACCTATTTTGGGCATAAATGCACGATTTAGGGGGTTAAATGACCCTGAAAAAGTGTATAAAATGACACCTCATCAATTATATAGCTGAAGATGCCGAAAGGCAGAAGTCTATGAGCGACTTGGTATGTCATTTAAATTCTTTCATTTCCATATTCTGTTTTATTCTTCTTTAAATAGTTATGATAAGAACCAAAAAGTTAATGATAATGGTGAATACAAGTGTTCATATATGGAGAGTTGGCCCATTACATTCAGATGTTACTGTTGAAGGAGTTGCCTAAGCATTTGAGTGGCTACTAGAAACCTGGGAAAGACTGGGGAAGACTACCAGGAAACCTGGGGAAGACTACCGGGAAACCTGCTTTTGAGTGGCTACTGGAAAGTGGAAAAGAAATCCGGAAGACATAGTATGACTTTTTCCAAGTGTTTCTATTATATATTGTATTAATTCATTTTTATTTTTACATTAAGTTACCAAGAACGTGGGTTGCATTTACTTACTCTTCTCCCCTATGTAAACATAATCATTTGTTCAAAAAACTTTTGTTTCTAGATGGTTAAAAAGGTTATCATAATTAGCAGTTTCAATTCCCTCTGTTACTTTAAGTTGATAGCATACACTTGCACATACACGACACAAGAATAATCACCAACGCCTGCTAGACGTCTCATAACAGAGCGCGAGCAGACATACTTGTTTATACACACATACAAAGTTAATCATTTACTACAGTAACTATTATGTCTGATATCTATCTCTATATATTCCCACTCCTTTGTCACTACACCAAAAAAAGGGAACCGTCGGCCACCACTACAGCACTTATGGTCTTCACCGCAATCACCATTATTTCGCTTCTTTTTTTACTTAACCAATAGTGCATCGTGGAGTAGTAACTGCTAATCTACAACCCAAATAAATAACAAAACCAAACTATCAAATACTAAGAGATAAGTATTTACACCTATTAACTTTTAGGGCCCGTTTGGTTTGTAGATGGGTTCAGGATTAGGATTAGGATTTGGATTTGGATTTGAATTGGGATTTAGATAGATTACTATTTGTTATATACGCAAGGACTAGAAAGGTCAATATAGGATAGTAGGCGTATATATACCTCTCCATACTTCCATGGAGGGGTGGAGGATTCATATTGTATCTCATAAGTGTATGTTTTTCTCTCTCTAGAAAACACACACACTCTTTCCTTTCTCTCTTTACAATTTTAATAATATGGCTACTTATTTGTTTAATCCTCCCCGGCCTCCGGATCGTTAGTTTTAGGCTAGAATCTTTATGGGTAACAAGTGGCATCAGAGCCTAGGAGCAATTCGTGTTTGTGGTTTGCTTATTTCATGGTGTTCGTGGTTCTTTAGCTTATTTTGAGCTTATATTGAGCTTATTAGCTCACGGTTTGGTTTGGTTTAGCCCACTTGTCATTAAGCTTCAAGCTTTTAACTTCTTTTTGTTCTAAGCTTAGTTTTCTTTGATTTTGTGGCTTATTAGGTGTTATAAGCTCACAGTTTTAACTTATTTTCATTTAAGCTTATTTAAGGTTTTTGCTTATTTGATTTGTGAAAGCATGGTACTTTCCGTGTTACTAGATGTCCTAGCTTATTACCTTGCATTTTTGTGGATTATTTAGTGGTCTAATAGCTTATTTCTTGCTTATTCGAGTATATTTGAAGCTTATTTCATGTTTAAGATTCATAGTAGCGGTTTGATAGAGGCTAATACTACTTTTTTTGTTTGTTAGTCGAAAGTTTAAATACAAACAAAAGTTAGTACTGCAGTGGTTTAAGATGTGGTCCCAAACTCGTCCTTTTCTGCCAGCGGTTTGTCACTTATAGGTGGCGGTTTGGTAAAAACCGTAGCGGTTTGCCACATGTGACTTAGCGGTTTAGTTCTTTTCTTGGTCTGCCTAGACAAACCGCTACCAATTTGGAAACTAGGTAGCGGTTTGATATAAAACAGGCGGCCGTTTAATGGTGTGTTCTAGGCAGCGGTTTGAACTTCACTATGCCATCGGTTTACTAATGTTAAAATGCCAGCGGTTTGGTTACTTGATTTAGCCAGCGGTTTGATTAGGCATCTGGCAGCGGTTTGCTTTTAAACTGTGCCAGCGGTTTACTAGTTTCTTAGTCTAGCGGTTTACCATTTTTTCTGCCAGTGGTTTGTCCTTATTTAAGGCAGCGGTTTGCCATATTTTGGCCAGCGGTTTGGCTATAAAAACTAGCAGCGGTTTGTCTTCATTTTTTTGCCAGCGATTTGGCACACTTAAGGGCGGCGGTTTGGCAGTTTTAAGGACTTAGGACTTATTTTCAACTTTATTCAATTCATGAACAACAAACACCAAAGCAAACACAACACTTAATCCTAAAACGATCCGAATAAGATTCACAAAAATGACAAATGGCTAAGGATTCGGATTATGATGACAAGTGATCACGAAGTTGATTTGGTATCCCTTATTTGAGATTGAAGTTGGGTTTCACAAAAATGTCAAAACGGCTATAGATTTGGATTTTAATGTCAAGTGATCATGAAGTTTGTCTAGTATCCCTTATTTGACATTGAAGTGAGTTTCACGAAGGCGTCTACTTATTTCATCAACGAGACTTCCTTCTATTTTCTACCCCTTTTCTTTTAAACCCAATCTATCGATTGATGACTTGCATGAACATATACGGTTTATGATTGAGGCTTGGATTATCTAGTTATACCCGATGTAAGGAGTTACATTGTTGTACTCACGGGTTATAACTATCACTTAAAGGAGTTACATTGTAGTACTCAGTGTCACACGCAGATGCAGATGTGGATAATTTCAAGAGGTGTTGTACTTTTCATATACTTTGTGATAGGAGTATAGGGTACTTAGAGGCTTTCTTCTGCATCGTTCTTTAATCAACAATAGTGCAAGCTTAAGTAACAAATTTAGGGAATCTTACTTCATTTTTAAGTTTGGTATATCGGGTTTACTTCACCATGTGGTCACAACAATAGCCGACAGAATACGAGGTTGGTAAGTTAGCTAGAGACCTTAAAGGTTGTGATGTAACCATCAATTCTCACAGGATATTTGAAGCTACAACATGTCAATGGTACTTTACAGTCTAAGTAAAATGTTTTAAAGTTCTTCAATGTCATTCATAACTTTTCAAGATGTATGCTTAAGACAAGAACATCTCAAGTATATATGCGTATACGTCAATGATGCTTCTGAGAATTCAAAACCATCATGGGGGAATACGTGTACTTTGATACTTTGATGTAATCAGGTCAACTTCCAAGGGGAAGTAGTTTATACTACTTTACTTAGTATGGTTTGTGTGAAGTATTCTGCAAACGTGAGAAGATTTATTGCTGACTTCTCACATGTATCCCTGAACGAATATTCACCAAGACCAAATGTCAAATACAGTATAGAAGCATTATTAGTTGGTGTGGTTGGCTGATTCTTCTATAAAATTTTGTTGTGCACTTTAAATGTCAATGTTAGAATATCATTTGAACTACATCAAAGTTTCAAAATCTGCTTAAGATACGGATGTTGGTTTGGGGGGAAGCTGATTCAGAAATTTTGTCAAAAAGGAGTCTATAAAGAAAGCTTTTCAAGACATGCTGCATGAATTAGGGGGAAGTTAATCCAAGTCATGCATACTACAATGGTTCTAGATCAAGTAAGGACACAGAAGATCCAAGCTGGAGTACAAGTATTAAGACTAGAAGACAAAGACGTCATCTTCAGCATTGGAAGCACTTTGGAATTCTTTATTTTAGTTGTATTTGTACTTGATAGGAACATTGTAAGTAATTTTGTATGTCCACATATTGGGGGAATATTGTTAGCCTTAAAATATTTCGACTTATACGGAATTACATAGTTTAATATAGGTGTGACGCATAAGGACTAATAATGTCTAGTTATGATAGATAGAAGTCACAAGGCCTATAAATACCCCCTCCATACTTCCATAGAGGGGTGAGGATAACCATTGTATCTCATAAGTGTGTGTGTTTCTCTTTCTCTCTCTAGAAACACACACATATTCCCTTTCTTTCTCTACATATAATAATATGGCTTTCTATTTCTTTTATCTTCCCTGACCTCCGAATCGTATGTTTTAGGCTAGAATCTTTATGGGTAACACCGGATATATGGGATTTAGTGGGGTCTTCTGAATCTATTTTCATAAACCAAACGTTTCAATTTAGCCCAAACCCAAATCCTAGGTCTGAGCCCTCCATACCAAACGCACCCTTAGTTTATGGGTCTAAAGTCTAAACTATCACAAACATCATCCTATACAAAGTTGGGGTCACACTAAAAAATTAATTTATCAAAATCACATAAACCATACACGTCGACAAAAGGGAGTGAAGCAACTAGTTTGAGAGTATATACCCATATAATAATAATAATTTGAAGTATTAACTATTGCTAAATCAAGCCCAAATCAAGCCCAACCATGTTCGATTCATCATAAACTTTCAACGAACTGCAATCCTTATCATCATTAAACCACGTTCCGCCTTTATTTTCTTGATTGATCTCCTTAAACCGCCCAAATGAAAAAAAGAATTAGTTGGAAGCCTTGCATCGGCTCCATGTGGATCCGTACAACCATTTTACGCTTTCACAGTTGAAGGAATGATTCCTGATTTCTTTTTACCGACATCATCCAAACCAACGAACCACCTTCATTGCTGTGAAACCACCTAACAATGACGCGACCTAACCATCCACTGCCGCTTCCATCAACAACCATCATTTTTGTATCTTTGAATCCGCAACTTGTAACAACCACCACAATCTCCATGGGACATCACAACTGCTGTCAAGATCTAAATTGGCTACCACCTTCACCGTCAAGATCTAAACGGCTATCGCCAGTTTTAGATTTTTCTTATAGATCTTATAGCAGATGTTGTTGGGTTTATAGTGGGTGGTGGCTGGGTGGTGTGACAGTGGTTGTAGTGGTTGTTTGATGACATAAGGTTGAAGAAGTTGTTGGTTATGGTTGTGGTTGTGGGGTGGTGGTTGAGGATGCTTGATCTCAAAATGTTGTTTTGTTTAAAATTTACATGTTGTAAAACTAATTGAAGATTTGCTTATGTTTTGTAATTGTGGATTTGTGTTTTTTTAAGTGTGTGTATATGAATTAAATGATGATAGATGAAGATGGTGAGTGTAAGTGTACATGTGTAAGAAAACATATACCATGTACAAGGGACCAACGATGCAACACTGTTTTTATGCGAAATTACCATAATACCCATCGCCAATGAAGTGACTTAACGACCGTTCATCCCTTGGGACCAAACACGTACCAAAATGACCACTTTCGGGACCATTTCCACCGATTTTCAAAACGGGAGACTAAACGGGTAAACGGGGCTGAGTTCAGGGAGCATCGGTGTAATTTACCCTAGATTTTATAATAAAGTAAAACATTATTAATTTCTCTCTTCTAAATCTACATCAAATCTATAGAGAAATAATTTACACTAGGGGTGAGCATGGTACGGTTTTTGACTAAAACCGAACCGCAACCGCACTTGCGATTTCCATAAAAATAAAAACCGCACCGCACCACATTTTGCGGTTTCGGTTTTGCAGATTTTTTGCGGGTTTTTTGCGGTTTTGGTGGTTTTTGCAGGTTTTAACCGCACCGCACCATCACTTATTACTTATATAATTTATGCGGGTTTTTGCGGTTTTTGGTTTACAATGTTAGTTTTTTCGGTTATAACATCGCATATATTTAATGTAAACACGCATATTACTTATACATTATAAGAATATTAATGATAATATGTCGTAAAAGCCTTATAATACACACAAAATAATCAATGTGTCATTTTTTGATTTTAAATAATCAAGTGCGGTGCGGGTTTTGTGGTGCGGTTTTACGGGTAAAACCGCAACCGCACCGCATTTTGCTAATTTTTTTTTCTTAAAATCGATCCACCGTTTTTTGCCGTGGTGTTGTTTTTACGGTTTGGTGTTTTGCGATTTTTACGGTTTTGCGGTTTGCGGTGCGGTTCCTGCTCACCTATAATTTACACACTCTACAATTTGATTTAAACACTCAAAATGTTTGTCTCTTGACAATTATATCCCTACATTATTTAGTAGAGTGTGCAATTCAAGACATAAATGTTAAGGGTATAAATGTCATGACATAATAATTTGAGTATGCAAATCAAGTGGTCGAGTGTGCAAATCACCTCCAAATCTAAATCCTAAATCAAATCCAATTATAAATTTAAACCCACTTATAAACCAAATGGACTCTTAGTTGTTGTTTGAAGATGTCATGGAGCAAGAAATACTCCTATTACCGACAATATGTTACGTTTGGGCCCAAGCCCATTGCAGAACGGCGACCCAAGAGAACCACATCCAAGCCCGGATGGCATAAGGATTATGTCATACAATAACTATCTTTATTTATTATGTTTGAGTTTTAATAGGAAAGTATCGTTATCTTAGGAAAGTGTCATTATCATAACAAAAGTCTTGTATTTGACTTTGACTAGTCTTGTATTTAACTTTGATTGTATTCGGTATACATATATCAAACTATTCATGAATATAATTAATCAAGTTAAAGATCAAAATATCTCTAGTTCTTCTCTCTATATTCTTAAGGAGCTTGCACACGTTTGAAGTGGTTGATAACTTCAAATAGTTAATACTTTTATATATCAAATTTCCGCGTTTATAACCAATACTATATTATTTAGTAGAGATACTAATTTCGTAGGAAGGCTACTAAATCTCTACAGGATGCAACTAAGATCTAAATGAAGAATAGTACCACTACTATATTATTTAGTAGGGGTACTATATTTTTAAATATAAAAGCAATCGATGAAATATCAAGTTAGAAGAATTGCACGTAACCGGCCCGCAGGAGTTACGCCGTAATTAATCATTGCTGAAGAAGATATTTATGCTGACTAAGGGTTACGGCGTAACTGGGTCGTTGTAATTACACCGTAACTAATTTTTAAACTAAATGATGGAATGTCGCGTCAGATAAATTACGGCGTAGCACGACACAACAATTACACCGTAACTATGACTCATCTCAGGGACTAAAGGCGTACAAATGCTATGAAGTTTCATGCAATGTTTTAAAACCCGGGTTTTTAATTGACCCGGTCGAGTCACCGGTTCAACCAGTTAGACCGCCGGGTTAACCCGGTTTAACAAACAAAAGAAAAAATTACCGATTCTTAAAAATAAAAGCGTAAATGATTATTGGTTAATAATAGTAAAAAAAACTAATATCAAACTACGGAGTAAATTGTTAGAAATCGAGAAAAGACTCGGTCACTTCTAAAATGTAATAGAATAGCTCGTAGCGTAATATTTGGAAACTTACCAAGCTAACCGGGTCAACATAAGACTCCCTTATGTTGACTGGCCATAGGCTAGGTATAAATACCCCTCTCCACACCTTGGAGAGGGTTGGTTGTTTCATTTCACATAATACACATTTTCCTTTCTTTCACTCTCTAAGTGTTACAACCCTCCCTTTCTCTCTCTAGACTTTCTTACCTTCATTTGTTAAGTGATTTGATACTTTTACAATTGGTATCAGTCTCCATGGGGTGATATCATGAGCTTGTGTGCATTTATATCTTGTTTAGATTGTGGTTTTTTAATTATCTTTTGGTTTCGTGTATTAAAAATCAAAGCCCGGATTTTTGTGTTTAAAAGTGTTAAAGTTTATGTTTTTAAGCAAGATCTAGGCCTAAGATAACTAGTTGTCAAGAAAAATCAAGGTAAAACGTCAAAAAGGGAGAGTTTTTGGTATTTTTTGTGAAAAAATACGTTTTATTTGAAGCCAACGAAACATGTTTATGAAGCTAGCGAAACATGTTTGAAGCTAGTGATTTATGTAGGTAAGCGAAATATGTTTCAAGCGATTTAAGACAGGTTGACTTCAAGCGATTTATGTCATTTCTAGGAAACGAAACTCTACTTAATTTTCCTTAGGTCAAGCAAAATATGTTTCAGGCGAAATATGTTAACAAGCGATTTATGTTAGCAAGCGATTTATGAAGGGTTGTTAGTTCAAGCGAAATACGTACTTGTGCAAAACGAAACTCTGTCTAATTTTCATAAACCAAGCGAAACATTACATTAATCACAAAAAGAGTTTATTTTTTACGGTTTGTCTTACTTTGTAAAATCCCGTGAAATACTTGGATTTCTCAGTTTTAGTGAAGACTTGTAAAATCCAGTGAAATATCAATCTTAATCACCGACAACAATATTTCTTAACACAGTCCTCCTTTATCACTGTTCGATCAATCTTTAATCATTTCACTTTTCAATTAAAGCAAGATGACTACTATAGCAGAACACATAATTATTGCTGGAGCTGAGAACCGTCCTCCAATGCTTGAGAAATTGATGTACGATTCATAGGCAAGTCGTATATGTCTATTCATCAAAGGGAAGAAACATGGTAGGATGATGCTTGATTCAATCGACAATGGTCCATTGGTCTATCTAACTGTTGAAGAAGATGGACATACTAGACCTAAGAAATATTCTAAACTCATTGAAGCACAACAACTTCAAGATGATTGTGATGTTCAAGCAAAAAATATCATTCTTCACGGTCTTCCACCAGATGTGTATGCACTTGTTAGTCATCAAGAGGCAGCTAAGGATATTTGGGATAGAGTCAAGCTACTAATGAAAGGCACTGAACTATCATATCAAGAACGTAAATGCAGATTATACAACTTGTTTGATAAGTTTACTTATGTTCAAGGTGAAACATTGTATGAGTACTACTGGAGATTCTCTCAGCTGATCAATGACATGCATACTATTGGGATAACAATGCAGCAAGTTTAAGTCAATACCAAGTTTCTGAATGCTCTTCCACTGGAATGGAGCAAGTTTGTCACTGATGTGAAGTTAGCAAAGAGTTTGTATACCACCAACTATGATCAGTTGTATGTATACCTCAGCCAACATGAATGACATGCTAATGAAGTACGTATCATGCGTGAAAGATATATGGATCCTCTTGCATTGGTAGCCAACTCTCAAACTTTATACAATCCCTCTCAGTCTCCACAACATTTAGGTTCTTCTATGTATCCACCCCCTCAAAAATTCACACCAGTTTATGCAGCACCTATTCATCATCAACAACATCACACTTCAGTCAATCCACAACAACAATCAGTCTCTCCACAACCATTCATATCTCCGTCAATGACACAACAACCTCAAGTTGAATTTCCTCAATTAGACTCTAGTATCATTGTTCTTACATTTTAGCAAGGAGAGGATCTGATTGACTGCCTTAACAAAGCAATGACATTCCTATCTGATGTGGTATCAAGGTTTCCCCTTCAAACAATTAGCTCAAAACGTCTTCCAATCCAAGAAATCAGGCAACCATTCAAGATGGAAGAGTCACAGTTCAACAAGTTCAAGGAAGACAAACTTAGAGTTTTGCTGGCACTGGAAACAGAGGAATTGCTACAACTTCAAGGGGAAATTATGCAGCTAGTCGACAAAGAGTTGTGAAGTGTTATAACTATCAAGGAGAAGGGCATATGGCGAGACAGTGCACTTAGCCAAAAAGGCCAAGAAATTATGCATGGTTTAAAGAGAAGTTGATGTTAGCCAAAGCTCACGAAGCTGGTCAGATACTGGATGAAGAGCAACTTGCATTCTTAGCAGACCCTGGAATAGACAAAGCTCTAGTTGCTCAGCAGACAATCCCTCAGAATTCAGCCTTCCAGACTGAAGATTTGGATGCTTATGACTCATATTGTTATGATTTATCCTCGGCTAAAGCGGTTCTGATGGCAAATCTTTCAAGCTATGATTCAGATGTCCTCTCTGAGGTACCATATTCTGATACTTATCTGAATGATATGATTAATCAGGATGTGCAAGACATCCTGTATTCTGAACAAACACATATTGATGATTATCCAGATAATGAGATAACTAGTGATAGCAATATCATTCCTTACTCTTAATATCTGCAAGAATCACAAGATGCGGGTATTCAGGATACTAATTCTTCTGCACCAAATGATTTAAAGTAGAGAGAGAAAACAAGAAAGGAATATTGGATTAGAGAATTGGTGGATTACAAGTGATAGAAAAATGTAACCAACACCCTTCACCAAGTGTGGTGAAGGGATATTTATACCCATACCTTGCTAGGTGGTGTATGGGCTTGTAATCTTGGGCCGAGCTTGGCATAACTTGGGCTTTGAGCCCGAAACACAGACAATATTAGATTACAATCCAAGCCAGTTTGCGGCTTTCAGCAGGAGATTGATACACTTAAAGAAACTCTTTCTAATAATGTCAAAGAAAAAGAATCTATATAAAAAACTTTAACTGTTTTCAAAACAAAATCTAAAGAAAAAGAGTCTAAATACTGTTTTCAAAACTTTAACTGTTGACAAGGAAATTATTTTGGAAAAGCAAAATAAAGAACTGGAAAATATTATCTGTAACATGTATCGATCTACGCAAGCAATGCATATGCTCACGAAACCACAAGTTTTTATGATGACACTCATAAACAAGCTCTTGGTTATCAAAATCCGTTCAATCTCAAAAAACTCAGCGGATTAAACCAACATTATATGATGGTAGTGTTATTGCTAAAGAACATGCTGTGATTTCTGTGATTGATGATGAGAGACATTGATTTTGGAAGAAGAGAGTCAATCAAAGATGCTTGATAAACAAAATGATCCAATTTCAATAGAAAAGAAAATTAATATTTCTCCAATTGATTATTCAAAGTTGAATAAGATAAAAGATGATTTTGGTAGAAACGTTGCTGTTACTAAAAAAGAATTGTTTAGAGTAGCCAGAAACACGGCTTTCTGGTTAAAACATTCAAACCATACTTTTGACACCTTTGTTAAGTCACCTACACTTGTTAGAATTAAAGCTCCTAGTGAACTTCCTAAGGTAAGTTTGGTAAATAAAAGTCTTAAAAAACTAAAATATCATCTTGCCAGTTTTGATAAGGTGGTGAAAAAGAGGACCACATCCGATGCTATTACAGCAGGTGCGCGAGGTTTTAAACATACAAAAGCTTGTTTTGTAACTGAAATAATTCCATTTTTAAAAGTTTTAAAAGACACATTTAATGCGTTTGATAAAACTCTTCTAGATGAAATTGTTGAAGTTCAAACTGTTTTTAACCAAATGGGAGCTGCTGTTGATCAGCGTTCTATAGACAAAAACGATCTTGAAATTAAAATCAACGAACTTAGTATTGATAATGATCAACTCTTGAACCAAATCATGTCTTAAGAAATGTGATATTGCCTGTGGAATTTCTGTTAATTCTTGAATGTGAAATGTGTACGTGTGAAGGAAGGCATTAAGTGTCTGAACTGGGACATAGCCTTATCAAAAAGAAAGATTTCATTGAAAAAGATGTTTACGATAAACTTGTCAAAAGTTATTCAACATTAGAAAAGCATTGCATTTCTTTGGAACTAGCAACTTAACTTAATCAAGAAATTTTTCAAAAGGAAAATTCTGGTGAAAACCAAAATGCTCCCACATTTAATCAATTATTTGAAATAAATGAATTGAAAGCGCAGTCACAAGAAAAGGACACGGTCATAAGAAAGTTAAAGGACATAATTAAATCTTTGACGGGAAAAGAAAGTGTGGAAAAAGTAAAGAAAGACATTGATGAGATTGAAACAATAAACATTGAGTTGGAGCATAAAGTGGCAAAATGTTTATGAATTGAAAATTAGTGCAAAGAAACGAGAGATTTGAAAATCATTTACAGAGACCAGTTTGATTCAATTAAAAAGACACGTGTTCAATCTAAAGAATATAGTGACTCTCTAATTGCTCAAATCAATGCAAAGTTTGTTGAAAATTTGAATTTAAATGCTCAACTTCAAGAAAAGGTTTTTGCTATTGCAGCATTGAAAAATAAATTAAGAAAATTAAAGGAAAAAATTGTTGTCGATACTGCTGTTTCAACACCTACTGTCACCACTATTGCTTCAGGAATGTTCAAACTAGACATCGAACCTATTTCTCATAGACTTAAAAACAATAGGGATGCTTATGAGGAATATCTTAAGAAGACCATAGAAAATACTGACACCTTACGTGGAATTGTAGAATGCGCTAGAAAACAGAATCCTTGTGAACCTTTCTTGAACTTTGCTTGTAGATATACAAAACACGTTCAGGCTGTTTATGAGAAATTAGTTGTTGTCCACCACTGAAAAAAGATTAGCTTTGCTGACCCTATCACTATCATCAGCACCATTCCCCAAAAGATAATTTTCTTTAACACAAGGAACTCTACAAAACCTTTGTTGCATCCTAGCAGGGTGTAAAAATGTTCTATAGTGCTACGGATCCAAAGCTTTCTAGGCACTACAAGAACAAATAGGATCCGCAATCAAGCAAGTAGCAACAAGACCAATAAAGTAGAAGACCAATCTAGGAGCGTTAAGTCTAAGAAGAATAAAAAGAATCGTGTTGTCAAAACTAAATGTAATGCTCATGTCATGCAATCTATGTTAAATGCGAATTCTAAATCTGTTTGTGCTATCTGTAATGAATGCTTGTTTGATGTTAATCATGATAAATGTGTTCTTGATTATGTTCATGATGTGAATGGATTGTCACCACTTAAAATGTTAACGACATAAAATGAGAAAATATGAAACTACGGGAAAGGTGTTCACTAAAATTGGATAATAGTGGAAAACCTGCTGAGTGGACATTCACTATAATTGGAAATATATGGACTTTTTATCGGAATTCCCTCCACTAACATAGTGCCCTACTATGGAAACAACTACCAAATCAGTACTTCCACCAACTCAAGGAATCTAGTTAACAGTTAGGAGACCCAAAGCACCAAAATCAGTAGAATCGATTAGTAAATCTAAGATTACAGAATCTAGAATTTCTAACTCCTCGAACTTTACTCAATCTGGGGGATCCATTATTTTGCGCACCATTCGAGGCTCTGTACGGGCGAAAATGTAGACCCCCCGTGATATGGACTGAAGTTGGAGAAAGCCAGCTTATTGGACTAGAAATTATGCAAGAAACGACTGAAAAGATTGTTAAAATTAAGGAAAGATTGAAGACGGCTAGGAGTCGCCAGAAAAGCTATGCTGATAAGAGGCGTAAACCTCTTGAATTCCAAGTTGGAGACCGAGTGTTACTTAAGGTATCTTCATGGAAGGGAGTGGTACGATTTGGTAAGAAAGGAAAGCTAGCACCACGATATGTAGGACCGTTTGAAATCGTGGAGCATGTTGGACCGGTGGCTTATCCGCTGGAGTTACCCCAGGAGCTAACCTGTGTTCACGACACGTTTCATGTGTCGAACCTCAAGAAATGGTTGGCTGAGCCGGATGTTCAGGTGCCTTTGGATGAGATCGAGATTGATGAAAATTTTCATTTTGTTGAAGAGCCTATTAAGATCGTTGAGCGGGATGTGAAAAAGCTAAAACGAAGAAGAATCCCATTAGTCAAAGTTCGTTGGAACTCTCGGCAAGGAGCTGAGTATACTTGGGAACGTGAAGACCAATTCCGGAAGAAATATCCGCATCTTTTCTCTGGACCCGTACCGTCGTCAAGTGTCGTGACTTGAGCCTTGAGGACAAGGCTCATTTAACGGGGAAGGACTGTAACAATTCGTATTTTAGATCAATGGACGACGTCATATAATTCACTAATTTTTTTTTCTAGTACGCGTTTACTTTTAATTCTTATTACATAGTTAAATCGCGTAAGCTAAAAATCAACATTTAACGTAAACGGACACCAAACAAATTAAAGTTTTCATCAAGCAAACGTTATATTATTTTACGAAATTAATAATTAACTCTTTATATTTATTTTTATCGGTTACGTAAAGTGTTTACGTTTCGCGATAAATTACGTTTAGGCATTCCCGGAACCACAAAAATTAATCTACGCTTCAACAAATACCCATTATTATTTTTCAATGCTCAAGCTTATAAAACTTTACCCATGGTTGTTAATTGGGACGCCACACATAAAAAGGAAATATCCAAGACTTATCAAATTTCAAGTATACACTTTAATCACTTATAAATAAAACTACACTTTACATTTAACATACACATTTTAACTTCAAGTAATAACTAGCCATTTCTATCAAAATAATATCTAGATAACACAATCCTTGAATTCATGGGATCACTTCCATCTTAGGAGACATAAGAACACATATCATAAATTAAGGCTTAGTTTTGACTAGGAACATTGACCAAACATCTTCCTTAAGACCCTCATTGTGTTCCAAAGACCATAAGACCTCCATGAAACCCTCAAAGTGTTCTTTGACTAGTCCTTGTGGTATTTAAGGCTTTTGCTAGTGGTAATACACACACACTTCTCATTCTTAAGGTGTAAAACACAAAAAGCTCTCCTCCTTCCCCCTCTTAGCTCACGGCTCACTCAAACAACATACCAAATCCATACCAAATTTTATTTAACACATTTACATACATTCCTACAACATATCTAAGATGTCCTAAGAAGATTTGAAGTCTTGGTTAACCATTTACAAGTATTGAAGCAAAGAATGGAAGATTAGGGTTTAGGGTTTCAAGATCTTGCAAGCTAGGGTTTATAATCTAAACAAGGGTTTAGATTGTGTTGGTTATCATATTACATCACTCTAAGGTTATCTAAAACCCTTTATGTCTTTACATTTATCATTTTATGCATATATGAGTTCTATGTAGTAAAATCACCATTAGGATACTTTTAAACTTGTAAAAATGGGTTTTTCTTGTAATCATGGTTTTATGAACTTGTACACATGTTATATGGTTGATAATATGATGTCACAAAGGAAATATAAGTATTATACACTCATGGTCTATGTATAAAAAGTTTATATATGTTTATGGTTAAAAGGTTTACTTAATAAAGTTTATGATTTAGAAGTTGTTAAGGACTTGTTACTATGGACTCTTGAACAAATATGAACTTATAGACATTGTTATATGTATGGCATAAGATATATTAAGAGTTACAAAGGACTTGTGGTAAATTAATTTGTTAAAAAGTATATAAAACAAAAGTATATAATTAATTATATACAAGTTATAAAAAGGGTTGTTTGATTTCGAATTCCAAACAGTAGATTTAACATTTTTATAAAATAATACGTCTCATGACGATTCCAAATATGTAAAGAACTTGAAAAACCGCTTTATAACGAAAAAGATACGACAAATATACGTTTTAGGTTAATACCGGGTTTTATAAAATAAATTTTATAAAAAGCTACTGTTCATCAGGGACATTTAATTATGAAAACATCATTAATATGATAAAACTTTTAAAAACGAAGACGTGCTCGAAAGAATCGCTAAAAACGGATCTATAACGAATAAAATACGACGTTTACGATAACTAAAACCATAAAAATAAATTTATAAACTGGTGTGAACAGTAAAAGTTACTGTTCACAGTAGGTCCAAATTTTGAAAATGTCAAATTTTGATAACCCGTCTTAATACGAAAGCGTGGGCATAAGAAACGTCAAAATCGGGCTTAAAACGCGAAAGTTACGTCATTTTTACTAAAGAGTCATTTATAAACGTTTTCACTTTATAAACGCGATTTCACTAAAACGATTAGATGGTGATGTAGCTATATAGAATTATATGTGGTTTCAGTTAATCAAAGTGCTATATTACTAGGGAGTTTCATAATGAGGGCCTCTTCGCCCCCCCCCCCCAGGTGGCGTATCGAAGAGTTGTGAATTTTATGATCTTAAGTGTCCCTAGCTCCTCTTACGTCAACTAATGACCTCTTAATTATGATAGCTTCGAACGATAGTATGATTAGCTATATTATAATCTATATATATTGCTAGTGCTTATACGCCTATATTTTAATAGGTTGCCTTCGGATTTCTTCGTCCGACGCATTTTTCTATTGTGGATATACTTTGTTTGATACCATTCACTCAAGGTGAGTTCATAGCCCTTTTTTACTACTTGTTATATTAAATTCGGGGAGCTTAACATGCTTTGATTTCATTGGGACACAAGTGTTTCAAAACTGTATGGCTATTTCCTGATTACGATATTGCTAAGTACCTTCTGCGTAAGACCATTTTTTATCATGAACCGTTAAATACTGTATGGGTAAGCAAGTTGCTGTGGTTAGATCTATCGATTGACCCTCCCCGTATGGGCTGTGGTTTCAAGGTAACCCATTGACGCATTTTAACATTTGGAAGAAACATTCGTAGGATGTTTGGCAGCATCTGTATTGTGAAATTCGTAGGATGTTTAACAACATCTGTATTGTGAAATTCGTAGGATGTTTAACAACAGTTGTATCCGTATTGGGGCACAAACCTCGAGTACTGGTTTGATTACATTTGATTACGTTAAGGTTTGTTGTCATGAGCTTAGTGCAATAATACAAAGTGTTGGACTACTGGATGTGTTTCAGAGTCTACTATTACTTAAATCTTGTGGTCCACGCTATTTCCTGATAAACCCTTGGAATTCATCCACAATTTGTTGGAACGTTTTTAGCATGTTTTAATCTCAGGTGCTGAGGTATAAGCTTGGATGGGAGCCGTGACGGATATCTGTTGAGGGATTCTGTTTACTTAAATTCGATGAAACTTTTATCTTTATAAAAACTTATGTCATCTTTTGAAGTTGTGATGTCTTGTTTTAAACTTATGTATGACAAATCTAAATGTCATTTTGAAAACTATGGGACCGAAACTGAAAACTCTGATATTTTGCTATGGCATCGAATGAAATCTTATTTTAAACATCCATTTAAGGTCGTTTCCTATATCTTGTTTGTTGTGCTATGAAGTCGCACCCCAGGTACTATTTTGCTGCCCCCCTGTTCCGATTATGGGGTGTGACCGAATTGGTACTCAAGAGCCAAGGTTATAGGGAACTGGGTCATTTTCAAAACCTAGTCTATAACCACAAAGTTTAAAGATTTTCTTTTCTTTCATTTTTAAATACAGAATCCTTCATCGCTTATCCGATATCTCCCGATCCTTACTTACTTTTCTGATTATCATTATTGCATTATATAATTTTATATATAATACTTGGTTTAATTTTCGATCTCTTACGTCTATTTCTAACGTTATTGCTATTCAATTGAATCGGTCGATTATATAATATATTGAACACATTCTGATTAATATCATGATTATTATAGATTCTTATTTCCTCCCGTCGTATCATTATTACCTCGACTCGACATACTCTACAATTCTTACTGAATTTTGTACGGTGTTGTTGCCAAATCATGCCCGCCTGAGATTTAAGAAGAAATCGGTTAGGAAGATAGTGAAAAAGCGCGTGGCCAGAGCCATTGAAAAAGATGAAAAGACTAGAGCTGACTCAACAATGCTGGTGGATCTGGATCAGCAAATACTGAAGGGAACTATTGCACCAGATGTGCAAGGATGTTCGTATAAGATAATTTTATGAAGGCAAGCCTCACTCTTTCAGGGGACTGAAGGCGTAGTCGGACTGACCGTTGGTTGAAAAGTGGAGCAAGTGTTTGAGATTTGTAAGTGTGCTTGCAGATGACAAGGTTAAAGTTTGATGTGAGCAGTTCGAGAGTCGTGCTATGACCTGTGAACGGAAATGTTCAAACTTTAAGGACTTGCTAATTGCTAATCAGATTCCCTGGCGCAACGTAAAAAGCTACGATGACACTGTATACTGCCCAGCAATGAATCCAATGGATGGAGCAAGAGCTTTGGATTTGACTTTTAGAAAGAGAAGACATCGAGACATACAACAAATCGCTTCCCGCACTGTTTGATGTGTCCTGAGTTGGTGTCAACTGAAAGAAAAAGATTGAAAATTACATTCGTGGTTTTCCCGACGGGAATTAAAGGGAAATGTTACTTCTTCAAAGCTGCGACTTTGCATGCTGAAATAAATGGCTCGAGAACTACTTGAACAAGGGGTTCAGGCCTAAGGCATTAAGGATACGGTGATAGCACTAAAAGGAAGTGGGAAGACCGCAAGGGATCCAAAACCATACCAGCAGCAAAACCGAGACAAGAAGTGCGAAATTTTTAGTTGCAGCCCCAGCTAAGGGTAGAGGCTACGCTAGGAACTTACCATGGTGCAATAGGTGCAAGGCATATCATCAGCCAGGTCCGTGTCCTCCTAGGTATGGTAAATGTCACAAGCTTAGTCACCAAGAAGGGGAGTGTCGAACTAGGATTCCTATAGCGGGAGGCAATTCGCTACAGAATGTGACATACTTTGGTTGTAGGAATCAAGGGCACTACATGAGAGATTGCCCGGAGTTAAAGAACAGAAACTAAGGAAACCAAGTTAAAGGTACTGAAGCACGTGTAATGGTGCATGCCTTAGTAGAAGGAGAAACCAATCAAAACCTTAACAACATGGAGGATGATATCCATGCTTAGACTTTATCCCTTTAGGAATTCTCGTTTTATTTTCGCTTAAATTTCTGTTGTACCGAATGATTTCAAATTATCTATCAACTAATGTATTGTAAAATTTCGTTAACTTTACTTTAATCCTCTATTATACAAGCCAGATTGTAACACTGTTTTGACGAAAATGAGCATTGCATTGTTAGTCCTCAATTATACATGGCCTGATCAACTATGTATAATTCAGGAAGGACCATGCCCATGCTGAGAGTAGTCACCTTAAAACTTCTTGTCAAGAAACAATTTTCTATTTTAGGGTGCGTATTCATGAAACACATTTACTTTAGGAAATCGAATTAGTAACCATAACAACTAAGCAGACCTTTACTCCACCTTACTATAAAGTTGACGTCATCTTATACCAAATCCTAAGCCACGAAGCCGAGACACATCACTAGCCTCCCTAGGACAATTCGCTATCAAACTTGCTCACCAAAAAGAGTTACGCCGATGTGAGGCGTAAGCCTTTAAAATTTCAAGTTGGCGACCGAGTTATGCTTAAGGTTTCGCCTTGGAAAGGAGTAGTACGCTTTGTAAAATGGGGGAAGCTGAACCCCATATAGGTTGGAACCATTGCTTACAGGCTTGAGCTGCCTCAAGAGTCGAGCATGGTTCATCATACGTTTCACGTATCTAACAGAAAGAAGTGTTATCTGACGAACCGTTGGCAATTCCGTTGGAGGAAATACACTTTGACGATAAAACTCAACTTTATTGGAACTCTCGGCAAGGAGCTGAGTATACTTGAATTCCGGAAGAAAATTCCGGAAGAAATATCCGAATCTTTTCTCCGAGTCCGTACTTTCCTCAAGTGCCGCAACTTGAGCCTTGGGGACAAGGCTCTTCTAACCGGAGGAGACTGTAACATTCCGTATTTTCAGGTAATCTTCTCGTTCTTTCTATATCTTTTCTAATTCTATTTCTATTCTAAAACCTTTCTATTTTCTTCTTTCTTTCTTATTCTTTCTTCTTATCTTTCTATCTATCTTCTTCTTTCTTTCTTTTCTTTCTTTCTTCTGTCTATTCTTCCTTCTTTCTCTTTCTATTCCTCTTTCTTATTCTAATCTTTCTTCTGATGCTTTTCTATCTTTCTATTTCTTCGTTCTCTTTCTTCTTCTACTTTCTATCTATCTTTCTTTTCTTCTTTCGATTGCTTCTCTATTCGATCTTTTCTTCTCTTATCTTCTTTTTCTCTTTCTGCTTTCTTCTTTCGTTTCTTATCTTTTCTTCTTCTTTTCTTTCTCCTTCTATTCTCTTTTCTTTCTTCGTTCTTTCTTGTCTGTCTTTCTTAGCTTCTAAGTCTTTCTCTTCCTTTCTTCTATTCTATTTCTTTCTTCGGTTCGTTCTATTCCTTTCTTCTTTTCTTTCTTTCTCTTTCTAGACTAGCGCTAACTCTGGTACCGGCTGATCGTTCTTCAATTTTCTCTTTAATTCAATTCCTAGTTCCTTTCTTTCTCTTCTTTCTTTCTCTTTTCTGATCTTTCTCTCTCTTGCTTTCTTTTTCTTCTTTCTTTCTTCTTATCTTCTTTCTAATTTCCTCTCCTCTCTGCTTCTAAATTCTACATCCACCGCTCGATCTTTCTTCTAACCCACACCATATTCTTTCTTTCTTCCTTTCTCTTTCTTCTTCTCTGCTTTCTTCTTTCTAATTTCTTGCATTTTCCTTCTTTCAACTTTCGTTCTTCTGTTCTTTCTCAAATTTATTTCTTTTCTTTCTTTCTTTTCTAACTTCTTTCTCTTTCTTCTACTTCTTCTGTCTTTCTTTCGATGCCTACTTCTTCTATCTTCTTATCTTTCTTCTTCTATTCTATCGCGTTCTTTCTCTATTCTTCTTTCTTCTTCTTTCCCATCGTCTTTCCTCTTGCTATCCTATTTCTTCTTCTATCTCTTTCTTTCTTATGTTTTGTGGGGTCTCGGTCTAATTCTTCTATTTCTTTCTCTCTTCTTATCTTTCTATTTCTAGTTCCTCTTTCTACTATTCTGTCCTTCGAAAGACTCTTTCTCTATTCTTCCTTTCTCTCCTTCTTTCCTCCTTCATCTGTCTATTCTAATCCCCACCTTCTTTCTCTCTTCTTTTCTATCTTTCTTCCCCCCCCCCCCCCCGTTTCTATACTACAGCACAACTCTTTCTATCTTTCTAACTGTTCTTACTACTTTCTGCTCTCCTCTCTGTTCTTTCCTGATCCAACCACCCCCACATGTTGCTCTTCTATTTCTTATTTTGCGTCTTTCCTATCTATTTCCTCTAATCTTCTATTCTATTCTTCTTTCTTCTAATCTTTCTTCCTATCTTTCTTTTCGAAGCACACCCCCCCCACTCACCCCCCCCCCACATCCTCCACACTACACAACTACTTCTTTTCTATTCTATGCTTTTTCTTTTCTCTTCTCTATTCTGTCTTTCTCGCTTTTCCTTCTCTATTCTCTACTTTCTTTTCTTCTGTCTTTCTCGTTCTTCTTTCTTCTTCTTGTCCTTCTTTCTATATTTCTGTTCCCCCTTTCCCCTCTTTCTTCTTTCTTCTTCCTTTCTTTTCTTTCTCTTCTTCTGTTTCTGCTATCTTGTTCTCCTATTCGTTCTTTCTTTCTTCTTCTTTCTAGTTCTTTCTATGTCTTCTTTCTTTCCTTCTAGTTCGTCTTTCTTTCGCTTTCTTCTTTTCTTTCTTCTTTCTTCGTTTCTTAAAATTTCTTATCTTTCTATTTCTCTACTATCTTCTTTCTTTCTTCTAGGAAATTTCTTTCTTCTTTTCCTAATCTTTCTTTTCTTTCTTCTTTCTACTTTGCTTTTCGTTCTCTTTCTTTCTATTCTTTCTGTTCTTCTATCTATCTTTCTCTTTCTCTATTCTTCTATTCTAAAGTTCTTTCTTCTTTCTTTTCTTTCTTGTGTCTTTTCTTCTATTCTTCTTTCGTCTAATCTCTTTCTTTCTTTTCCTGCTAGTTCTATCTATCTTTCTGTCTATTCTCTTTCTTTCTTTCTTCTATTTCAATCTTTCTTCTTTCTCTTTCTATACCACCCCCCCATTTACTATTCTATCATCCTTTTCTCTTCTTCCTTCTTCTATTCTTCTTTCTCTTTCTACCCCCCCCCCCCTATATTCTTCTTATTCTTCTTCTATTCTACCTCTTCTTTCTTCTCTTCTTCTATTCAATTCTTCTTTCTTAGTTTTCTATCGTTCTCTCTCTTTCGTATGTCTCTTTCTATTCAGTCTTTTTCCTTCATTCTTCTATGCTCTTTCTTCTAACCTTCTTCACTTGCTTCCTATTCTATCTAACCTTCTTTAATTCTATTCTTTCTTTTTTCTATCTATTCTATTCTGCTAATTCTTTTCTAATCTCTATTTCTTGTTTTCCTTTCTGTCTTTCTTCATTTTCTTCTTCCTATTCGATTCTTTCTTTGTTTTTTGGTCCCCCCCCCCCCCCCCCCCCTTCTTCTTTTTCTTTTGTCCTATCTCTATTCTGTCTTCTATCTTTCTTTCCTTCTTCTTTTCTCAATTCTTTTCTTCTTCTCTTTCTTTTCTCTATCTCTTTGCTTTCTTTTCTATTCAATTCTATATTTCTATCTTCTTTTCTTTCTAAATCCTATCTTCTGTCTTTCTCTTTCTACACACACATTCTAATTTCTCTTCTTCTTTCTTCTTTTCTATTTCTTTCTTCTTCTTTCTATCCTCTGTCTTCCTATTCTATCTTCTTCTTTCTATTCTTTCTTTACTTTCTATTCTAATTCTTCTTAATTCTTTCTATTTCTATCTCCTATTCTTTTATTCCTCTTCTTCTCTTCTACCCCTTCTACTCCTTTCTTGTCTTCTATTTTCTTTCTTCTCTCTATTCTTTCTAGCTTTCTATTTCTTTCTTCTTCTCTTCCTGTTCTTCTTGTCTCTTTCGCTATTTCCTTTCTTCTTTCCTTCTTTCTTCTTTCTATCTTCTTCTATCTTTATCTATTTCTCTAGCATTTCTCTTCTATTTCGGTTCTATTTTCTTCTTCACTCTCTTTCTGTTTCTTCTTTTCTTTTCTTGTCTCTTCTACTCTTTCTATCTTCTCTATTCTTCGTTCTTCTTTCCTTCTTATCTTCCTATTCTTTTCCTTCTTCTTTCTTCTTTTCTTTCTCTCTATCTTTCTTTCTACTCTAATTTCACTTTCTATTTCTTCTGTTCTTTCTCTTTCTACTTCTTTCTATCTCTTCCTTCTTCGTTTCTTCTTATTTCTATACTCTTTTCTAAATATTTTCTTCTACTTTCCCCTTTATTCTTTCTTCTCTTTCTTTCTTCTTCTTCCCTCTTCTTTCTTCTACTTCTTCTTCTTCTACTCCTCTAACTCTCGAATTTCGATTCTTTTTCTTCTTTCTTCTACCCCCTTCTTCTACCTATCTTCTGCTGTTCCTCTTAACTTTCTTTCTTTCTTTCTTTTCTTTCTTCTATTTCTTTTCTATATCTTTTTCTTTCTCCCTATTCTCTCTATTTCTTCTTCTGTTCTTCTTCTTCTAAATTTCTTTCTTTTCTTTCTATGCCTTCCCTTTCACACTTCTTTTTCTACGTTCTATTCCACTATTTCTTTCGTCTTCTTGCTTTCTTTCTATCCTGTCTTCTAGTTCTTTTCTCTAATTCTTCTCTACTCTTCTGATTCTATTCTTCTTTCTTTCTAAATCTTCTTTCTTCTTCTTTCTTTCTTTCTTCCTTCTTCTTCTTTATTTTCATCTTTCTTTCTTCTACCACAAGATTCTATTCTCTTCTTCTTTCTTTGCCTATTACTATTTTCTCTAATTCTGTCTTTCCTTTCGATCTAATCTTCTTCTTTTCTATCTAATCATCTGTCTTCTCTAGCTATTCTTCTCTATCTTTTCTTTCTGTCTTCGTCTTTCTTTCTTCTCTCTTTCTACTTCTTCTATTCGCCTATTCTTCTTGTCTACTTTCTTCTCTATTCTTTCTCTTCGTTACTTCTCTTTCTTCTAGTCTTTCCTATCTATCTTTCTTCTTCTTCATATCTTTTGCTTCTTCTTTGCTTCGTCTTCTTTTCTCATTTCTTCTCTAGGGTGAAATTTTCCTCTCTATTCTGTTCTTTCTTGTCTGGGTGCTTTGCGATTTCGTCTTCTTCTTTCCTTTCTTCTTTCTTTCTTTCTTTCTATTTCTATTCTTTCTCTTTTTCTGTCTTCATTTCTTTCGTTTCTATTCTATTTTCGTCTAACTCTTCTATCTTCTACTCTTGCGTGCTCTATTTTTCCTATACTCTTCTCTTTCTTCTTTCTATTTCTCTAAGTCTTTCGAATCTCTTCTTTCTTCTACACCACCCTTCTCTTCTATTCCTCTTTCGTGTTCTATTCTATTTCTATTCTCTATCTTCTTAATTTCATCTAACTTCCGCGTCTACTTCTTTCGTATTTTCGTTCTTTTCTTTCTTTTCTTTCTTTCGTCTATTTTCTTCTTCTTTCTTTCTCTTTCTTTCTATTCTTCTTTCTATTCTTTTCTAACTCTTCGTTCTATCTGTTCTAAATTTCTATCTTTCTTCTTGCGCCTATCTAATTCGTGCTTTCTTTCTTTCTTTTCTATTCTTTTCTTTCTTCTTCTATTTCAATTTTCTATTTCTTCTTTCTATTCTGTTCTTTCTTCTTACTTGTCTCTTTCTCTTCTGTCTTTCTTCTCTCTTCTAGTCTTTCTATCTGCTTCTATGCTATCTTTCATCATTCTAATTCTTCTTTTCTTATTTTCTTCTATTCTATCTATCTTCTTCTTCTTTCTTTCTAAGTTCTATTTCCGTCTATTCTTTCTCATCTAAATTTTCTACTCTTATCTTTCGCTTTCTTTCTCTTCTTTCTTCTTTTCTATCTCCGGTAACTTTTCTCTTCTTTCTCTCTTTCTTTTCTGTTCTTTCTTCTTTCGATTCTTCTTTCGTCTTCTTTTCTATTCTCCTAACTAAATCCCTCTTTCATTCTACTTCTATTCTTTCTCTTTCTTTTTCTTTCTTTCTTTCTTCCTTTCTTTCTCTCTATCTTTCTTTCTTATTTCTTTTCTTTCTAGTTCCAATTTCTTTTCTTTCTTTCTTCTTTCTCGTTCTTCTTCTTCGTTCTTTCTTTCGGCTTCTTCTCTTCTCTATTTCTTCTTCTATTCTCTTTCTCTCTATTCTTTCTACCCTTCTTCTCTTTCTATCTTTCTTTTCTTTTTCTTTTCTTCTTATCTTCATTCTTTCTTCTCTTCGATTTTCTCCTTTTCTTTCTTTCTTTCTTCTATCTTCTCTTTCTCCTCTATCGTTCATCTTTCTCTTTTTCTATTCTTCTTCTAAATCTCTTTCTTCGTTGCTGTTTCTTCGTTTCTACTTTCTCTTTCTATTCTTCTCTTAATTCTTCTATCTCTATTCTATTCTTTCTATTCTTCTACTATTCTATTCTTCTTCTTTTCTCTTTCTTTCTTTCTTCTAATTTCTATTTCTACTCTTTCTGTTCTCCTTTCTCTAATATCTCTTCTTTCTTTTCTTTCTATTCTATTCTTTTCTTCTATTCTGTCTTCTAATCTTTCTATCTTTTCTCTATTCTCTTCTCTCTCTATCTTTCTCTTTCTTTCCTTTTTCTTTTCTTCTTTCTTCTATTCCTTTCTTCTACTCTTTCTAAATTTCTTTCTTCGTTCTATCTTCTTCTTTCTTCTAATTTCTTTCTTTTCTATTTCTCTTTCTACGTCTTCTCTCTTCTTCTTTCTATTTCTCTTCTATCCCCCCCCCCCCCCCCCCACCCCATCTCTTCTTTCTTTTCATTCTTTCTCTTTCTTTCTTTCTTTTCTCTTTCTAATTTCTCTTTCTATTCCTTCTTTCTTCTTCTTATCTGTCTTTCTCTTCTTCTTTCTTCTGCTTTCATGTTCTTTTCGGTCCCTTCTTCTTCTTTTTCTTTTCCGACTATCTTCTTTCTAGTTCTTTCTTTCTTCTAACTCTATTCCTTCTTCTTTCTCTATTCTTTCTTCTCTCTCTTTCTTCTTTCTATTCTACCATATCTTCTTCTTTCTATTTTCTTCTTTTTCTCTTTTACTCTTCTTTCCCTTTCTTCTCTCTCTTTTCTAACCCCCTACACCGGCATCATCTGTCTTTCTTAAAATTCTATCTAGAACAATTCTTCTATCGCTTTCTCTCTGTTCTAGCTTTCTTCTAATCTTTTCTAATTTCTTCCTTCTATTCCTTCTTCTTTCTTTCTATTTCGTTCTTCTATGTCTTTCTCTATTCCCTTTCTATTCTTTTCTCTTTTCTTTCTTTCTTTCCTATTTTCTATTCTCTCTCTTCTTCTTCCTTCTATTTCTTCCTTTCTCCTCTTTTCTCGTTCTTCTTTCTTCTACCCTCCCACCCCCACACCTCTATTCCTCTATCTACTCTTTCTATTCTTTCTACTTTCCTTTCTTTTCTCATTTCTATCTGTTCTACTTCTTTCTATTCTTTTCTCTTCTCTTCATCTTCGTTCTTTCTTTTCTTTCTTCTTCTATTCTCTCTTTTCGCTATCTTTTCTTTTCTTTCTTCTATTTCTTTCTTCTTTCTCTAATTTCATAGCTCCCCCTAATTCTTTCTAAACCTTTCCTTTCTTTCTTTTCTTCTACATTCTCTCTTTCTCCTCTTATCTTTCTCTTTCTTTCTCTCTAATTTCTTTCTTCTGAAATTCTTCTTCTAGTTCTATCTTCTATTTCTATCTTCGCTTTCTCTTCTCTTTTCTTTTCTTCGTACTTCTTCTTCTGCTTTCTTTCTATCTTTCTTTCGTTTCTTCTTTCTTATCTTCTCTATTTCTTTCTTTCTTTCTTCTATCGTCTCTTTTCTTCTTTCTTCTATCTCTTTCTATGTCCTTCTCTTTCTATTTCTTCTTTCTTTCTTCTTTCTATCTTTCTTTCTTTTCCTTTCTCCTTCCTATTTTCTTCTTCATCTCTTTTTCTCTTCACCTTCTTCTTCTCCTCTCTTCTTCTATCTTCTATTCTCTAATCTAGCTTCTTTTCTAATTTCTATCTTTCTTTCTTTCTCTAAAATTCGATCTGCTCTCTTTTCTCTCTTTCTGTTTCTCTTTCTTCTTTCTCTTTTCTCTCTGGGCCTTTCTATTTTCTTCTTCTACCTACTTCTTTGTCGTGTCTTCTTTTCTTCTTCTTCTAAATTTCTTCTAAATTTTTTTTTTACTGTCTTTTTCTCTTTAATCTCCTATATTTCTTCTTTCTATTCCTTCCTTTCCTTCTTTCTTCTTTTCTTGTCTTCTTGTTTTCCCTTTCAGATCCTTTTCTTTCTATTCTTTCTGTTCTTCTATCTTGCTTTCATTTCTTCTAATTCTTTCTTTCCTAACGGCTTTTTTCTTCACGTTCTACTTCTCTTTTGTCATCTTCTTTCCTTTCTTCCCTTCTATATCTTATTCTTTCTTCTTTTCTCTTTCTTCTTTACTTTCTCTTCTTCTATCTTCTGTTCTTTCTATTTCTTTCTTCTTGCGTTTCTTCTTCTAATTTCTAACTCTAATTCTTTTCTTTTCTTCTAACCCCCCCACACACTACCCCTTCTTCTTCTATCCTTTCTTCTTTCATCTTCTATCTACTATTTCTTCTTCTTCTTCTTTCTCTTCTGCTTTCATCTATTCTTCTTTCTTTCTTTCTTCTTTCTGTCTTTCTACTCTTCCTTTTCTCTTTTCTTTCTTCTCTTTCTTTCTTCTATTTCGTTACTCTATCTTTCTCTTTCTTTCTCTATCTATTCTTTCTCTTTCCTTCTCTCTTCTTTCTTTCTTTTCTGATTTCTTCTTCTTTCTCGCTACGTCTCTTTCTTACCTTTCTTTCTAAATTCTAATTCTTTTCGAATATACTTTCTAGTTTCCTTTTCTTCTTCCTCTTCTTTCTCTTTCTTTCAATCTTCTTCGTCTATTTCTTTTCTACTATTCTACTATTCTTTCTTCCTAATTCTCTTTCTATCTAATTCGTTCTCTATCTACTAGATTCCTTTTCTATCTTTCTTTACTTATTCTTATCTTCTCTTCTTCTTTCTTTCTTTCTTCTTCTCTTCCAATTTCTTTCTTCTTTCTTCTATTTTCGTTCTTCTACTAAATCTATTTCTTCTTCTATTCTTTCTATCTTAGTTCTACTTTCCTAATTTCTCTATTCTTTCTTTTCATTCTTTCTTTCTATTCTATTTCTTCTTTCTCTATTCTATTTTCTTTCTTTCTCTATCTCTTTCTTCTACTTCTCCTTCTTCTTTCTTTCTCTTCTTCTAATCTATCTTTCCTTCTTCTTTCCTTTCTCTTTCTTCTCTACTATCTTTCTTTCTCTTTCTACTTTCTCTTCTCTATCTTTCTTGCTAATTTTTTTTATCTTTCTCTTCTTCTGTCCTTTCTAATTTCTTTCTTCATCTTCTTCTTCTTCTTTCTCTTCTTCATTACTGTCTTCTTCTGCTCTTTTCTTTCTTTTCTTCATCGTTCTTTTGCTCTAATTCTCTTCTTCTCTATCTGTCGTTCTATTCTTTCTATCTATCTTCCGCTTCTCTTCTCTAAACTATTTCATCTTTCTAAATTCTTTCTTTCTGTTCTTTCTAAATCTTTCTTTCTTTCTATTCTAATCTCTTCTTCATCTCTCTTTCTACTTTCTATCTTCTTCTTCTATTCTTCTTTCTTTCTTCTAAATTTCTATTTTCTATTCTCTTTCTTCTCTTTTCTATCGGTCTTTTCTTCTTCTGCTTTCTATTTTTCCTTTTCCTTACTATTCTATTCTTTCTCTTCCTTTCTTTCTTTCTTTCTTTATTTCTAATTCTTTTCTATTCTATTTCTTTCCTTTCTTCTATTCTTCTCGCTCTTTCTTCTATTGCTTCTTCTCGTTCTATCTCTTTCTTTCTTTCTTTCTAATCTCTTCTTATCTTTCTTCTTCTTCTTTTCTATTCTTTCTTCTTCTTTCATCTTTCTTCTTCTTTCTTCTTTCTTTTTCTTCCCTTCTATCTATTTCTTTCTTCTTCTAATTCTTCTTCTTCTAATCTCCTATTTCTATCTTTCTCTTTCTCTTCTCTTCTTTCGTTCTATTTCTCTTTCTTCTTCTTTCTCTTTCTACTCTTTCTTTCAAAATTTCTTCTTCTATCTCTTTCCTTTCTCTTCTTTCTTTCTTTCTCTTTCTGTCTTTCTATTTTCTTTTCTCTATCTATTCTCTATTTCTTTCCTTCTTCTTCTTTTCTTCTCTTTCTATTCTCTATCATCTCTTCTCTTCCTTCTCGTCTTTCTTCTCCTTTCTTTTCTTTCATTGCTTTCCTTTCTAATCTGGTCTGATTTCTATCTTTCGTCTTCCTAAATCTTCTTCGTTCTTCTTTCTTATATCTCTTTCTATTTCTATTTCTATTCTTCATTTCTTCTTTCGACTTTCTCTACCCCTACCACCTCGTTCAAAGGCTGAAGTTCCAGAGTTTGTATTAATTTTTTAGAAAATGAGTCAAGCTTATCTAATGCAACTTTTTGTAAGATCAGGACTGATAATGGCCCAACTGAAAAAAAATTTGTCAATCAGATACTGAGACCTTACATGAAGAGAGTCGAATCTTACACAAACATCTGTTGCTTATACTCGCCATAACAGAATGAGCGTTTGTCGATAAGACGAAAACGTACTTTAGTGGAAGCTGCTCGCACCATGTTGATCTTTTCAAAGGCTCTGTTATTTCTTTGTGCAGAAGCAGTCGCACGAAAAAAAACATCATGCTTGCTAGACTAAAACCGATCACGAATCCAAAAATGTCCAACCAATGAACTCGCTATATAGAAAACCTGAATTATCTTATCTCTATGTCTTTGGTGCACTCTGCTATCCCACTAATGATAGTGAAGATCTTGGTAAGTTGAAACCAAAAGCTGATATAGGAATTTTTGTTGGCTACGCTCCTACAAAGAAAGCATTTCGAATCTACAACAAAAGGACCCAAATGATTATTGAAACAATTCATGTTGATTTTGATGAGTTGACAGCAATGGCTTCTGAATAATTCAGTTCAGAACCAGGGCCTAAACTTATAACTCCCGGAACAATCAGTTCAGGACTTAAGCAAAACATTCCTTCTTCCACACCGTATGTTCCACCAACGAAGAACGACTGGAAATATTGTTTCAACCTATGTTTGATGAGTACCTTAATCCCCACCATGTGTTGATATTCAAGTTCCTGTAGTCATTGCTCCAGAACCTGTTGTTTCAACCGATATACCTTCCTCAACTATAATTGATCAAGATGCACCATCAACAAGTACTTCACAAACAACTAAAGAAACACCATCTCCCATCATTCCTCTCGGTGTTGAAGAAGCTGACCATGATAGTGAGGTTGTACACATGGATAATAATCCTTATGTTGATTTCCTAATTCCATAACCAAGTTCTGAAGAATCCTCTTCTCAGGTTGTTATTCCAAATCATGTGCACTCACTTAATCAACCACCCGAACACATCAACAAATGGGCCAAAGATCACCCGATTGACAATGTGATTGGCGATCCTTCTAGACCGGTTTCCACTCGACATCAACTACAAGATGAAGCCATATTATGTTGTTTTGATGCTTTCCTTTCTTCCGTTAAACCCAAGAATTATAAAGTTGCATTAACGGAATCTTGTTGGATTAAAGCCATGCAAGAAGAACTCAATAAGTTTGAACGTCTTAAAGTTTGGGAGCTGGTACCTCGACCGGATCGTGTTATTATTATTACCTTGAAGTGGATATACATGGTGAAATTAGACAAACTGGGAGGTGTGTTTAAAAAATAATAAAAAAAGCACATTGTAGCGAGGGATTTCATCAGCAAGAAGCATAGACATTGAGGAAGCTTTTGCGCCGCGGCTTGACTTGAGGCCATTCGTATCTTTATTGCATTTGCCGCTCATATGAACATGGTCGTCTACCAAATGGATGTGAAGACCGCGTTCTTGAATGGCATACTGCGTGAGGAGGTTTATATTAGTCAACCAGACAAGTTTGTAGATCCAGAGAATCCCAATCATGTGTATAAGCTAAAGAAGGCTCTTTATGGGTTGAAACAAGCTCCACGTGCTTGGTATGATTTGCTCTCATCATTTCTACTCTCCTATAAGTTTACCAAACGCACCGTCGATCCAACGTTGTTCGTCAGAAGAGAAGGCAAAGACATATTATTGGTACAAATTTACGTAGATGATATTATATTTGCCTCTACTAAACCTAATCTTTGTGAAACATTTTCAAAAGTTACGTGTTTAAAATTTAAGATGTCGATGATGGGTAAACTATCATTCTTTCTAGGACTGCAAATTTCTCAAAGTCCCAGAGGCATCTTTTTAAATCAATCCAAATATGCTCTTGAATTACTTAAAAAATATGGTATGGAAACCTGTGAACCAGCGGATACTCCAATGGTGGAGAAATCCAAACTGGATGAAGATCCACAAGGGAAAGCAGTTGATCCTATACGTTATCATGGAATGATTGACACCCTTATGTATCTCACATCTAGTAGACCAGACCTTGTATTTGTTGTGTGCATGTGTGCCCGGTATCAGACAAAGCCTACCAAAAATCACTTACATGCAGTTTTAGGGCTGAGAACAATACCAAAAGACCGACCATGTTTGTAATTAAATAGAGTTATAAGGTGGTTAAGATTAGTTATTCGTTTCCATGATCCAGCCAGAACCGGAGGGATCTACCCAGGAACATTCCATTAGTTAGAATAGAAGTCCTTAGGCATGATGTAAAAAGGAGTAAAGTGAGAAAAGGGAAAAATGCGGACTAAGACAGAGCTAGCACTGGAATAAACCCAACAAGGTGTTAGTGATGAAGTCTTGGTAAGCATTGAAGGGGTTGAAGAATGAAAAAGAAAAGTTAAGATAAATGGTGAAAAGAAAGAAGCCCTCCTTACACTTAGGCAGAAACCGGGTCAATACATAAACTGTCAGAATACTAAGTTGTTGTCTGGTATTGAAGACAGTCGTCATAGACCCAATGACGCAATGCACAACCCTCCCCAGCCACTCAAGGTCGGAAAGACTCTTATTTCAAAACTCACGGAGATTACACACATTTCTATCGACTTTCTCACTCCGAGTTAGTTGGTATTAAAAAGGTGGCAATCAGCTCCAGCCTCTCATTACTAAAACCAAATGTGCACTATTGAGTCTAGAGCCAAAGAAATCATCCATAAATCTCATTCGGACACTAATACAAAATATACTTGTTGAATCACACACTATGACAACATGAAATATCTTAAGAGTCCTACGCATTATCCTTATGATTTTGCCAGAACATCAGAGTGAAATAAAGTATTCACAATGACGATGGAAATCCTTCCAGAGCCAACATCAAACAAGCTCTGCGGTAGGTGACTTGTGAGATCCTATATGGATCAAACTTGTGACACTGGATATCGATTCGGTCCAGCTTATGAATTGACGAATGAATTTTAAAAAAGATAAAATTGTTGGTGTGTTATAAAACCGTTTGCATCTTAACACACCGACTGATTTTCCTAAATCAATTTTCAATCTTATGTCCATGGGAAGCCTCACAAGGGTATCTGGACATAGGAAAGTTGAACACGAATTGACGACTCAATCAGGAAGATAGTAACTTACTGATTCACTCTTTCCGTGCTGTCTGCTTTGAGACGTTCCGGTTTGAGAACAAGCTAAGTACGATGAATCTGATACTTACATATTAAAGACATCAATAATACAAGTTGGAAATCTTGTCAAGGAGATTCATCTTTAAAGATAAATCTACCTGATCACAGGTCGGTACTCACAACACAGAAGGTTGATCTAACCAAACACGGTCAGATGACAAAGCCATATTCGACCACAAACTTTATTGCTAACTGTTTATTTGCAGATCAACTTCTATGGTGGTGAAGCCTCAATCTCGATGAGTAAAAGTCAATACCATACGCTCATACCTGACCGACATATGTAACAACACTATGAAAGCTCAAGTACATGTTTCAAAAGACTTCCGCTACTCTGATACCGCACGTCTTCCTTGAAATGACGAAGTATTAAAGTTAAAGAATTTCAAGAAAGATGAATTTACAAGCTTTTTAAGATAAAGAAAGGTATGAGCATGTCAGTCCAAAAGTCACAAGATCACAAGATGGAAAAAAGAGATTATGCTTGGTTGATGATCTCAAGAAGTTCAAGATCACATACAAGTCAAGACAAATATACAAGCTAAAGCCTAAAAGTCTAAAGATTACTACATCAAGATTCACAAGATAAAGATCAAGAAAACAAGACTACGAGCAAAGGATTTATAGAATGTTAAGCTTAAGTTTTTATACATTGGAGTGACCTCCCTTAGGGGGAGATTGTTAGAAATCAAAAAAAGACCCAGTCACTTCCAAAATGTAATAGAATAGCTCGTAGCGTAATATTTGGAAACTTACCAAGATAACGGGGTCAACATAAGACTCCCTTATGTTGACCGGCCATAGGCTAGGTATAAATACCCCTCTCCACACCTTGGAGAGGGTTGGTTGTTTCATTTCACATAATACACATTTTACTTTCTTTCTCTCTCTAAGTGTTACACCTCCCCTCCCCTTTCTCTCTTTAGACTTTTTACCTTCATTTGTTAAGTGATTTGATACTTCTACATAATAAATATGGATGATAAAAAAACCAGTACCAATTCTTTTTCTACATCCAAAAAAGATAGTCATATAAAATTCTATTATTTGAATATTCTAAGAGCTCATTTCAATGAGCAATATCCAAACTCACAAGTACTCAACAAGCTATCATACAGTATACCACACACCTTTTTATATTTCTCATTTGTTACCCATTATCACCCCATGTCCCTAACCACTTTTGCATCATCTTCAACCAGCATCAATGTAAAAATTTCTCAAAAAACAATTTTTTTTCACACAGACGGATCCTCATTTAAACCGCCATCACTGCATCATGTTGCTCTATCGATCAATTTTCAACTACTAACTATGCCAAGGTTCAGTTATACATCCAACAAATCTGGTGACATAATCTAATGTTACACTGTTCTCTTTCTTTTCCTTTGATAAGTGTTGAACCGGCCGGTTTTGGTCTGGCGGTTTGACCTGGGTCGACCAAAACCCGACGGTTCAACCCGGTTCGAGTTTTAGTGAAAACCCAGCTCACAACGGACCGGTCGTAACTTCGGTTCCCGGTTCAACCGGTCAAACCGGTCGGGTTAAACCAGTTTTTAAAACATTGGTTTCATGAAATATTAATAAAACATCATGAAGTTGAGGGACCAAACACGCCAATTATCCAAACTTGGCATTTAGTATATATATACCTTCGAATGTGCACAGGGAGATATGAATTCAATATCCAATCTCATTCTTTGGTGTTTTTATGCTTTGCCGACGCAAGAAGACAAAGGGAAAAGAAGGAGCAACTTGTTTGGCTGCTTGATTCGGGTATAGGGCGAACCCTTCGGGGTTCGCCACGGGATCCAACTAGAAGATCGGGAGCATTATTTTAGCATGATTTATACATGATTCCTCAACTATTACAGTTTGATTTCAATTAATTATTTTTAATAATTTATTTGATATCTGCTTAATTTGTTGGTGCTTGATATATATTATGCTTAATTTTTGTTCTTGCCATATAATTTATTAATTATTCTTTGTTTATTTATTTAATCTCACTGTCTGATCATTGTCTTATTTGGATATCCTTATTGTACATTTATGTTGTTAGTTTGATGATTTGATGTACCTGTCATTGATCCCTGAGTTTTAGTAGTACTGAGGGTGGTTTAGATCCTGTTAGTTCTCTTATTAGGTAGACATGTTAAACTTAGAATTAGCAGAGTACTAGAATAAGTTGGCATCTATCCCAAGTAAGGACTTGTTTCAGATTACCAAGCCTATACACATTAAATACTTAAAAAGCTAGATCTCTTTCAATGGGGGTTTATAATTTATCTAGGTATAGACATGTCTTATAGGATAGTTGGGTTAATCACTACACAGTTTGGGATGCCCTACCTTCGTGACTTTTGAGGAATTGAAATCGCATGAAGTATAGGATAGACTTCAAATGTCAATTCGGGTCTGTCGATTTTAGAACCACTATATAAAAAATTAGACATTGCACTTGAGATCAAAATAATTAAACTTAGGATATTTAATTAGTTAAATGGGTTCATCTTCCTAGTAGTTTTTCACTATACCACTTCCCTTGACTAATAAAACCAAGTTATTCCATCCAAATCATCTAAACAGCTTTAAAACGTGACAACCAGTAAACTCAAATTATTGACCGCCCTTTAGCTCTTGGGACGACCTCAGATTTACCAAACCTGCACTACATACGATCAGGTTCTCTGCTTGTTAGTGCGTTGTAGACCATAGGTGATACGAGTTTTTTAAATTTAAAACTTGATAAATAATTGAAAAGAAATACAACAAGTTTTTACGCCGCTCCGGGACTACTTAAGGTTTTAAGTTGAGTTTTTGTATATCTTTAATTCAGTATATTTATTTTCTTGTATTTATTTCCTTGTAAGAGCATAATCTACTGGTATCTTGTGTTTGATTTTCAGGAATCGTGGAAATGGAGCCTAATATTGAGAACATGACTATTAACGAGTACTTAAAGTATGAAGCTGAGAAGGAAAGGCGATTATGGAGGAATGTTCGATCCAAAAATAGTCCAACAAGCTATAAAGGGGCGGATTTTAACTCTTCTCACCATGACAAGAGTGTAACTTTAGATTTTTTGCATTATTATGAGGACGTATTGATCGATAAATATTACGCGATACCTCCTTTACTTCTTTGTTTCCGACCCTCCCAACCACATAACGAATGTGGTTATGAAAATCCTAATGAGAATGACGATATGGACATTGAAAGCATGACTATAGCGGAGTATAATCTATACGTTGCTAAACGTGGTCTAGAGAAAAACCACAAAACGATCACTCCTATGGTTTCACACCCTAATTTTTTGCTCAACCGCCACACACACCTAACACTCATGTGGATAAGTAGGATTCCAGCCTCAAAGAGATCTTGGATGACTTGTTCAAAATAGGAGCCGAAAACTTGAAGCGAATGGGACAAGAAAATTTTTAGAATAGTATTTATGAACAGGATGTTGACAACATTAGTGACTTGGAGAAAGAGGAGGCTCAGGAGGAAGATGGTGATGATGAGGACATTTATGATTTTTGGGATATTATGGTCAAGGACGTAGAATGGATTAGGCAATTTCTTACACCTAACGTTCCTGATGTAATGGACGATGTTACACAACTTTGATCCCAAAAACCATACACACCACGCCACCTGACGAGGAGGCTGATTTTAATCTTATTAATGATATAAAGGAGCTTGAAAGACTTCTTGCTAAAAATCCTTAGTCACATTTTATGGAGATACAGGTGCATTCAGTTATCATTAAACCTGAGCCTTTCATTCATACTCAACCAATGAGTCCCTTATATGGAGTATTCAAATCATCTAAGTCATCAACTAACCCATAATTACATCTCCTGAATGGTATGATTTTTATTCATCATTTTCCTATCATGTAGCAAATTTACACCTGAATGGTGTTTATTGCTACTTCCACCCACACTTGATTCCAAGTGAGAGGATGTTCACCCTATTACCTAGTAAATGAGGGTGGAGTCAAGCTAGTGACTCGAACAAAACTAGCGCTTCGTGGGAGGCATCCCATGCCTATCTTTAAATTTATGTTTTGTTTTATTTCCTTTATGCATTTAGTTGGTTTTGTATGTTTCTTACCTGGTTTTGCAGGTTCTCACTGTGAGAGGATGGGATTCGAGGTCACCTCGACTCTTAATTATGTGGTTAAAATATTGCCGTCTGCAGTAATTGCAGAGTAACCATCTTAGTTACGCTGTAACTATTGTAGATACGGCGTAACCCTCTCAATGGTTACGCCCTAACCAGATCTAATCATTTTTCAAATTTTGACAAACCACACAATTACGGCGTAACTCATTTCATGGGTTACGCCGTAATTCCTTCTTGCAAATCTTTAAATGTTTTAAATTTTTACAAAATTGTGTATATTTGATAAATAAACTTTGTGGGTATGTTCTCTGAAAACCCTCACAAGACTTCACTCGTCCATTGTGCCACCAAGTGGTTTAAAAGGCTTGTTGCACTAAATGCAACCGTGATTCCTACGAAAGTGAGTTAGGATTGTACTTCTTGTATTATTACTTAATACATTTTGTGCTATTAGTGCTTTTATCTGGGTTTATGTTTTTGGTATTACTCTTTCTTTCAGCTATACAGGTAATGCACATGGAGTAGTGCTAGGATGCTAATCAAGTTGCGAGGAAGCATTCCAAGCCAGACTAGTTGGATGTTATATAGACTAAATGCAAACCCGTTTTGATCATAGAATGTGTGTTAGGATTGAAAATAGAGTGTTGTGAGATGATGTATGGTAAATATGAATATGCGCTCCTGGCATAAATTGAATGATGGTAAGATATCATATCTGATAGCTTAATGTTTAGGTAGCGTTTAGGACCTACGAGCTTATAGTACTACCTCGCCTAAAGAAATGTTCCAATATTTATATAAATAACCCTTATATAAATAATTGTAGAGTATGCGAAAGAATGCAAACTCATCTTTGCATATATATGTAAGGCCCTTATAGTAATGTACGTACTATAATATAAACACGTATATGAATCATGTAAGCATCTAGTAAGACCAACTAATGCAAACAACTAGTGTATGTGTGTCCCGTGAAAAACCCCTTTGTATGAATGCAATGTTTGAAAACGGTTATAGTCCAGCAAAACATTTGACCTGGTTCTCTATAACCTTGGCTCTGATTACCAATCTGTAACACCCCCAAAATGGGTCGCAGCGGAATATGGGTTTGGGAGCGTTACTTCATAATACCATTGCACAAGATATGAGAACGACCTTTAAAAGTGTCGTTTAAAACCGATACATTGGATTTAGCAAAGTGTTTGTTACAAAAGCCCGAAGCTATACTTGTTCATTGTTAAATTATACAAAGATTCTAGTTCGAAAACAAACGTTTTCCCCAAATATGTAATGCAACCAAATCTTTAATGCTATTGACTTCCAAAATAACGACCACCAATGTATCCCTTGCACCTCGTGCCTTATTGACCTCCTGAAAAACATGCTTTAAAACGTCAACAATAATGTTGGTGAATTCATAGGTTTGTAAAATGTATGAGTGTAGGACCGCAATTGTTTAGAGTGTGTATTGCATGGTATACAATATCCAAAACAGTAAGTATTTCAAAGTTACTTGCGTCCAATTGTAAAATAAAGCATGTTCTCACCCCAAAAATATATTTAAAACCAGTAAAACATGGGGCTATGAACTCACCTCGAGTGAGTTAATCAATAGTATACTTCACAACTGAAAATGCGCCACTAAAACGCCCGAATGCAACCTAAACAATTATAGGCATATAAGTACTAAGTACCTTGATTAACTAACATCATATATAATTCTATATAGCTATATCACCATCTAATCGAGTTTGTGAAATTAAATCACATTTAATACATGTTAATCATGTATTTGTATTCTCGTAATCGTTAAATGATTTAATCGCGTTTATAAAATAATATTTATAAAATTTAAAACAAGTATAAATATTATTTAAGTGATTCTAAAAAGTTTCACAAAAAGTTTTTATTAAAAACGAACCAACACTATTCACGTTAGGAAATAGTGTAAAATAGTGTGTAACTTTCGCGTTTTAAGCCCGTTTCTTACGTTTCTTATGTCCATGCTTTCATATTAAGACGAGTTATCAAATTTTGACATTTTTATATTTTTAGTCCTCTAATGAACAGTAATTTTACTGTTCATACCCAGTTATATACTTATTTTTATAGTTTTAGTTATCGTAAAACCCGTAAACGGCGTATCTTATTCGTTATAGCTCTGTTTTTAGCGATTCTTTCGAGTACGTTCTCGTAATTAAAAGCTTTATCATATAAATGATGTTTTCCAAAATAAATTTCCATGATGAACAGTAACTTTTTATAAAATTTATTTTATAAATCAGGTATTAACGTAAAACGTATATTTATTGTATCTTTTTCGTTATTAATCCGTTTTTTAAGTTTCTTACCTTTTTAGAATCATCATGAGGTGTACTATCTTTCTAAGACATGAGTTGGCTGTCATAATACACGAACCAAAATAGCCCCTTTACAATACTTATGTGTACTCATTTTTATAACTTGTTTTATGTACTTTTCTATTTAGTAAATTACTACAAGTATTCCACCTCACTTTATATCATAAGTTATATACATAATAAAGTCCATTTGTCTATATTTTGTCCAAAAATGTTCATGATAACAAGATTTACAAGTCATTAACATCACAAGAAAACATAAACTTTTCTTAAGTAACTTTTTAACTACAAGTTTATACTTGAACTTTTTATACTTAAACCAAGATTGTACAATACTTATAACCCCATTTTAACATGATATTACCATCAACATAACATGTGTAAAAGTGTACAAATCCATAATCACAAGTAAAAACCCTTTTTACATGTTTAAAAGTCCTAAATGGTGATTTTGCTATATAAAACTAACATATGCATAAAATGATAAATGTAAATCCATAAAGGGTTTTAGATAACCTTATAATGATGTATGATGATAACCAACACAATATAAACCCTTGTTTAGATGAAAAACCAAAGCTTGCAACACCAAGAAAACCCTAGGTTTTAAGAAACCTTAATCTTGTTTTATCCTTTCTTAACCCATGTAAATGCTTAAACCAATCCTTGCAAACACTTTAGGTTATCTTAGATATCATGTGGGGTTACTTGTAAATGTGTTAGATAAATTTTGGTATGGATTTGGTAAAAATTAGGGGTGAGTCGTGGGTTGTACCATAAGAAAGAGAGAAAAGAGTTGATTTTTCACTATGAAAATGATATGATATGTGTTAAAATATCTAGTGTTTCCTTTATATACATATTGGACCTAGATGAAATCAAGACTAGATACATGAAATACATAATGAGGGAATTAAGGGAAGTCCTTATGGTCTAGGCATGGGTCTTGCTTGCAAAAGTCTCATGGTTTAATTGAAATGGTGTAGTACATTGCAAGTTGCAAATTTTTTTAGATATTTCTTGATATCATAAGACCATATCCGGCCTAACATGTATATGTATGATATATTTTTGTGATTTTTGAGTATTGAGTATAAATGTGGGTATTTGTTGAAGCGTAGAAAAGTTTTGGTGGTTCCGGGAATGCCTAAACGTATTTTATCGCGAAACATAATCAATTTACGCAACCAATAAAAATACAATGAACAAAGCCCATAATTATTCTCAAAATAATTATTTAATACTTGCTTGACGTAAACGTTTAGTCTTTTGATGCCCGTTTACATTGAATAGTCATTTTTAGCTTACGCGATTTAACTTAACGATTACTATTTAACAACAAACGCGTACAATACTATAAATAACTTGTGAATTTATTGATGACGTAAATGACCCTAAAACATGGGGTGTTATACAAAAAGTGTTCTTTTAGCGTAGAAGAAGGATAGCTCGTGGGACATCTTATCACCAAGCAAAGAATTAAAGCTAACCCTTAGAAGGTTAAAGCTATCATAGATTTGCGGCCTCTGAAAACCCTGAAGGACGTACAAAGCCTAAATGGAAAGCTAGAAGCTTTAAGCATATTTCTGTCAAAAGGTGCAGACAAGTCCTTGCCATTCTTCAAGACACTTAAAGGATGCACAAACAAGAAGACTTTCTAATTGAGAAAAGAGGCAGAAGAATCATTTAAAAGGATAAAGGAACTCATTAAAATACTACCAACATTGACCGCCCCAATCAAAGACGAAGTGTTATTCATGTACATCACAGCTTTTGAAGAAAGCATCAGTGTACTGTTATTGGCCGAAAGTGAAAAAAGGAAAATACCTATCTACTTTGTTAGCATGGTGTTGCAAGGGGCTGAATTGAACTACCCATAGCAGGAGAAGTTGATATTGGCTTTAATGTACGCATCAAGAAGGCTTCAACGATACTTCCAAGCTCATCCTATAATAGTGCTAACAAACAGCCGATCAAGTAGGATCTTTTAAAGCCTGAGAAGTTTAGAAGGGTAGCCAAATGGGCTATTGAATTAGGGGAGCACGGAATAGAGTTCAAGGGTATAAATACTATCAAAGGTCAAATTTTTGCAGACTTCTTAGTCGAAACACCCTTCGGTGCAAGTGAAGAGAATTATACAGAAACAAAAGAAGCCAAGCAAACTCCCTCAGAAGTTAAGAAGACATGGAAGTTGTATACTTA